>CM021100.1:906872178-906991598 GCA_007115665.2 Sequoiadendron giganteum | reverse complement strand
GAAGGTTCTAACAATGTCAGAGAAAAATCTTGAGTTTGGACATATGGCTAATGACTTTTTTTGCAGAATTTCTTGACAAAATTAAAACCCTTTTTAGATGAGACAATGAAAATTCTAAATATGTAATTTTTTTTACAATTGGATTATTTTTTCTATTTTTCAATTAATTTATGATGAAACCAGTCCATAAACTTTAAATATCAGGGGTTTTTACTATTTTAATAACTTTTGATCAACATAACATTTTGACGAACGAGTTACACCAGAGAAAATTTCAGACATTTTTTTTCAATTTAAAAAAATGATAACTTTAGGTCATCTTATGCGTGTCATACACGACGATTTTTCAAAATGATAAATATGCCTAATAAAAAATTAATCAAAAAAATATCAATAAAAAATTACAAAAAAAATCCAAAACAAAGCTTCAGTGAGTCACAAATCTTTTCCCAAAAGGATTTAGAAAATTATGATAATTTAGGTCAAAATATGGAGTTGTACACGTGCATGGTATGGTTAAAAAAACTTTCAAATAGTGTTTTCTACAAATGCGTATTGAAACTCAATTTGTACAATTTGGGTATTGAAATAAATTAAATATTTGGAAACTAGACACTCAGTACTACATTTTATGATCAGTGACGGTTTTGAAGATTCCATCTCTAAGTGCTTTAAATTTTAAGGTCAAATGTGTCAAACTTTGAAAATCTGGGAAAACACTTCCACTTTTTGGCCAACTAGATAGATGCACCAACTATCCATAAAGTCTTAAGGAGGGGCAAAAAACCCTAGATTCTATCTAGGATACTCAAATGTATCATTTAAAATTTCCTTTGTAAATATGTCTAATGGGAATTCCAAAATTTTGAAGTGATGCGAGCTGGGTTTTGGGATTTCAAAGTTACCCATAGTGATTTTAATTATCGACTGTTGAAAACCCTCTTGTTATGTTTCAACAGTGACTTAATATAGATGGTAACCGGTCACTTAAGTGAGGTTCTATCCCTCTTGGGTTGTGCTTTTACCGGCCCCTTTCACATTCTTCCGGTCTTTTTTCCAAGACAACTTGTATTTTTCGTACCACCGGGAGTTTCATTGGCCGGTCCCACCTGAATTTTTTATCTGAGGTGTGGCTAACCGTCCGATCACAGGTTCTGATCTGGACCGCTTCTCGCCTACCTCGCAGGTTTTCCTGCTGGTGTCACCAATGTGGTGCGAGGTTTGCGAGATGTTGCCATCTAGCATCAAATGATGTGTGGGTTTTCCCGAGGTATTGGTGGTGACGTGTGGCCCTTTTCTTCACTGGCGATAGTCATTAATAATCAGGATAATTATGATTTCTTGCACACCTCGCATGATCAGAGTGACTGTTATTAATGATACTTAGAGGTCTGCAAGGGTGTGATGTGTGGCCCTTTTTCTTTGGCCCATGGGGCTATGCGGGCTCCACTGTGTGGTTCAGACCTCTTGTCTCTGAGGATTCTGATTAGATGTCTCTTCCCAGGTGCTGAGATGGATTGTCAATACTCATTGACTTGGTATCAACCCTCCATTTTGCTAGTGTGCTTTGAATCGATGGTTCAAATTCCATGAAGGGGTGTGCTATTCATTTGTGTGGCATATGCGGCCTTATTGTTGCTCCTATCATAGATGACATGGATTTTCCTTTTCCAAAGGATCTCCTCCTGAAATTTTCTCCAACGTACGAACAGTACTACCCTGCAAAGGACACTCATGGCTGTCTTGGTTACTAATTGATCAAGTGCTTGAATTGCTTTCAAGTAATTATATCCTGCACACTAGGCCATTCTATAAATGCTGACTAAGTTACATGCAATTATCATTGCATTTTCTTTTGTTTTTGTGCAGGAAGGTTTCTTCTCCAATATATCATCAGTCTTTGGTTTCTCTATGGATAAATCAGCTAAACGCAGAAGTGCAAGGTTGGGAGACCGAAGCTTTCTAGTCGTGATTGAGCCTGCTACTCCTACAATTCCCAGAGGTGCTACTAAAAATACTAGAAAGAATCCAGCACATTGCTCGTCTCCTATTGTCATATATGATTTCGATGATCATGAATCTGACACTGATTCAAATTACCGGTGCTATTTGGCCACTTTAACTGAGCTCATGGGAGTAGATGAGGAGGTTCTAGAAATTGAACCTATAACTACATTGGTACCGGGTCCTATTGCTAGGTTTTGTGCTGACTTGGCTAGTAGGGAGAAGGTTGTTCCATTGCTATCTCAAATGCGGACTCGAAGTGATCGCCTGTACCGGGGCCGTGTGCATTCTTAATGGTTACTGATGGTGGGTTTGTTGGATGTGTTTTCATACTGTTGTTTCATCATGTAGACATGGATGTGCGCATGCTTTGCACGAACTTTTGTTCTTCGACTAGTTATTATGTAACCATTTTTTATTCCTTCAATCATACATGATATTGTCAAGTGGTATGGAATGTGAATTTGAATTTCACTTTGAGTTGAAATTCAATTTTTTATTGACAATGTAGCCTAATGCTTGTTGCTCTCCTGATGTATAAAGGATATTTCATGGCTCATTTGTAAAGAGGATTTTTGGGTCAAAAAACTTTGAGTCTATACAGTTAGCTAAAAATGTTGAAATATTGTGAACATTATTTAGAATATCATCCTGGGTGGGGATTTGTATAAAATTAGTATGTTATTCTTTTAATTATTGATATCGAAACAAATCTATAAAATTGAGATGGTTTGCTCTCCTATGTGTGTGCCATGTATTATGAATGGATTTATTGAGGGTTTGTTTGTTCAGTTTCAATGTTTAATTGAAAGTGTGATTTGTTTTCTTGATTTAACTTAATGAGTTAATCAAATACTCGAAAGGTTAAATTACATGTTCATGGTTGTATACCCACAGGATTAGCTAAGAAGTATTGTCTTAATATACTGAAATATCTCATGGTAGTAAGGCTACATGAAGATAAGTTCATAATATCATAATTATACTTTGTATGACTCTGTCGCCCAATGGATGAGGCACTGAGCAGTGTTTACAACCTTTATCTTTGGCATGAGACTGTAGTTCTAAACGTAATGATCCATATGTTGAACACAACCACATTTAAAACCTTGTCCTCCTATGGGAAGTAATTCATTTTGTGTTAGTCGATTCCATTGGTCTGGGGCCTATAATTATTCTTTGGTCTGCCAATACCAAGAATAATGAATATCCCTATGAGTGTATGGGGATTGTAATCTATATATAGGAAGTGTTCTTACCAATTACAAGGTATTCTTATGAACACAATCAAGTTTACCCACCTTGGTCTTACAAAGCCAAAAGTGTAGGGGAGGTCGGTTTATAACTGACTCTTGTTAGTTGGCCCCTAGTCTTTGCGGTCATCCATAATAGAGGTTGGCTACCTCTTAGAGGACTACAATCTTTGTGTGGGAAAAAACACCAACAAAATGGCGACTCTACTAGGGATGAACTAGGAACTTTTGATTGTAGACAATTTTGTTATAGAGTCATATTACATGATATGTTGTTATGAATTTACACAGTGAATGTTTTTAACCTAAGTAGAATGAGGTAGTTCAACATAATCCTAATAATTTAATGATATATGGTTTCTTGTAAGCAAAGGATTTAGGAGTTCTAGAAGTTATTCAGTGAAGTATGATTTTATTGGGGAGAACTTCTGAGAAATTTAAAGAAAAAAGGAGAGAGAAAAGGAAGATAGAGGAACCATAGGGGTTGGAGGTGCTTATCTAGAGCTCGTTATTTGACCTGAAGATAAGTGTCAGATTTCTCCAGTGATGGATTATGATTGTGAAAGATGGTGTTGATGGTATAATGCGACTCTATAATGGGTTGTGAAACCCATAATATAGGAAGATTTAGAGAATAGAATGTCAAAGTTTTCTAAGAATACTATCCTCTGTTGATGAGGTGGTGACTCTATCTGAAGAACGAGTGAATAATTGAAGAAATAGTTCCAAATTGGTGCTATTTACAGTTTGGAAAAGAGGTTGATACATGTTGCAAACAACTACCAGGTATTTCATCAAGACTAAAATAGTTCACTATTTCTAATGATAATGGGTGTTTTTGATTAAGGATAAAAATGGTTCCAAATTATATGTCAAGCATACAAAACGGAACAATGATTGATTTTACCATACTTCTAGTAGTAAAAAATGTAAAAGGATTTGTGAAACATGTTTGTATTGCATAAAATCTTGGATAGAAAGGAATACTTTTGTTAGTCATTAATAAACTCTTGGTTGAACTAACAAGTGATCTGTTTGATAATTGTATGCTAGTGAGTAGTCTCCCGTGTGTAAGATCGGACATAAATATGCCAGAAGAGAAAGCTGTATTAAGTCTTGTAGGGAGTTTTGTAACTCAAAGGTATATGCCTTTCATGTTTGATGGTATCAGTAATTACCCTAATTCAATTCCTAACAAGATTAGGAAGTATTTGCCTCAATTCACCGGGCAAGTTGCATAATTGACTTCTAAGCATTTACAACATTTTGTAGACATAATGGGTGATTATGAAATCAGTCATGAGGATGTTGTCATGAAATTATTTGTGAAATCCTTAAAAGGTGATGCTAGGGATTGGTTTTCTTATCTACCTACCTTTTCTGTTAATTCATGGAATTAGTTGGTGATCTCTTTTATGGAATAATTTGGTGAAAGGATCAATCCCAACAAATTAAGAAAAGGATTTATAGGAATTCACATACAAGAGGAGGAATTAGTCCCGTGTTTTAATCTCAGGTTTTCAAGAGCTTTAAGGGAAATCCCTAAAGAAATAAGACCAAATGAGGTTGAAATCTTGGTTGTGTATCTTGGTGCTTTCAACAAGAAAATGATTTTTCTACTAAGGGACAAAGAGCCTACTACTCTGCACCAAGCATACCAACTGGCTATGGAAATTGGAAACAATATGAAATATTCAATGATGAAGAGATGTCCGGCTGAAAGGATTCATTACCCTAGCCTAACCAATGTTAATAGAATATCAGAGCCGATTGTTCAAAAAATTGATGATAAAATTCTTGCTAGAACTATTATAAGTTCACCAATGCATTTTGATGATAACAAGACCCATGTTGAAACCCAGTCCAATTTGAGTGAAGATGATTAGTTTTCTTGTGTATCAGAGTTGTATGATATAAGGAGGCAAGATAAGGAATCACCATGTGAGTTTTTCCTGAGATTTTTGGGAATCTTAATACAAATTCCTATAGATCAAAGGCCTTATGATTATGAATGCATTGATTTATTATGTGAACTGTATGAACTAGGATTGAGTTCTTTACTAGAGGAATTGAAGCCTGCTAGTTTGGCTCAAATGATTCAATGGATAGAGATTGAAGAATCGGCCAGGAATGCATCTACACAAAATACAAGTAGTGCACATATACTACAAAATTTTGCAATGAATATTGGAGAAATTGAGGGGAAAAATGATGAAGGATCGTATGAGGCACCTATTGTGTTTCCTAATCCTAATTTTGATTCTCACGTCACTAAGATTCTATTGAAAGCTAGTGATTATGATTTTAAGGGTAATGACTACAGTGCTCAAAATGTAGCAGAGATGTTATTTTTACCAGAGTTGTGGGGGAGTGAGGAGCCCCAAGTTTGTTCCTAATTAAAGGAATAATTATCAAATGATGTCTATCTAGAGTGTTCCCCAGATATATTAGCAGTGGAACAAGGAAGTTGTATGAATGTTGAGCGATCCATGGATAGTGATGTGTGTGATCGGAAGGGTAAAATTGGAGGTAGTCATTATAATATTGAACACATTGGTACTATGGATTTTCTTGATTATCTATGTGAAGTGGAGATGGAGGTGTTACTACTCCCCAACATTGATGTGGTTAGTAGAAGGTTTTCAGATTGTGCTGAAATACTCACTTATAAATCAACATATTCAACAAGTAGTGTTGAGTACAAGGAAGCCAAAACATATTGTTTTATCTTTTCATATTAGGTGAAATTGATGTTTTTAAGTCTATCTCTGAATGTTTTCATATAGAAATGGATGGAGAAGTACAGGAAAGGATGTGTATGGAGTGGCCGGATATTAATGTGTTTGTGCATTCCTTGAAAAATGATGTAGCCAATAATACTAAATTCTGTAATAGCCTAGTGTACTCCCAATTGACAGATTTCATAGAATGGCAACCAAATATGAATAGAAAATTCCAGGAGGGAAATTCCTAGAGCTATGTATCATCTTTGTTAGGTGATGAAAGTAAGGATACTCTGCATATTGTTCTATATGACATCTTTCAATTCAATATGCAAATTGATGATACTAGAATAGATGATGTTACAGACCAGGCAAGTTATGAAAGTTTCCATTTCTTGGTACAATTAAGCCACCATTCTATGAAATACGACCACAAGAAGGATAAGGTAAAGTATCATCATGATCATATGTTGCTCTTAAAATGGTGGGGCAAAGTATTAACTTAATCAATACAAGGGCAGAGTATGGGTAATCACCATAGTATTCTCAAAGGTATTGATTATCCCCTGAGTTACAAAACATCAAATGGTGAATACTGCAAGCTATTTCTTCGTCAGAAAATGGGAAAAAAAAAATTCATTAGGGACAGACCCTAATTTCTCTTGTTTGGTGGCCTGGGGGATACCAAGTTTGTGAACACAGGTCCAGTTGATAGAACAAGGTAATATATCTGTTGGAAGGCTTGTGCAATTCGGTAATCTGGTCTGTGAAACTAGAGATTCTAGATTCTTGCTATGCCCACAGAGGGCATACATCCCCAGTCAGAGCCACCAATGGGAATTCCAAAATTCTGAAGTGATGCGAGTTGGGTTTTGGGGTTTCAAAGTTAACTATAGTGATTTTAATTATCAACTGTTGAAAACCCTCTTGTTATGTTTCAACAGTGACTTACTACCGATGGTAACCGGTCACTTAAGTGAGGTTTTATCCCTCTCGGGTTGTGCTTTTACCGGCCCCTTTCACATTCTTCCAGTCTTTTTCCCAAGACAACTTGTATTTTCGTACTGCCAGGAGTTTCACTAGCCAGTCCCACCTGAATTTTTTATCTGAGGTGTGGCTAACCATCCGATTGCAGGTTCTGATCTAGACCACTTCTCGTCGCCCTCACATGTTTTCATGTTGGCATCACCAAAGTGGTGCAAGATTTGCAAGATGTTGCCATCTAGCATCAACTGATGTGGGTTTTCTCGAGGTATTGGTGGTGACGTGTGGCCCTTTTCTTTACTGGCGATGGTCATTAATAATCAGGATAATTATGATTTCTTGCACACCTCACAAGATCAGAGTGACTATTATTAATGATACTGCAAGGTGTGCGAGGGTGTGACATGTGGCCCTTTTTCTTTGGCCAATGGGGCTATGTGGGCCCCACTATGTGGTTCATACCTCCAGTCTCTGAGGATTCTAACTGGATGTCTCTTCCCAAGTGTTGAGATGGATTGTCAATACTCATTGACTTGGTCTTAACCCTCCGTTTTTCCAGGTGTGCTCCGAATAGGTGGTTCACATTCCATGGAGGGGTGTTCTATTTGTCTGTGTGGCATATGCGGCCTTGTTGTTGCTCCTGTCATACATGACATGGATTTTCCTTTTCCAGAGGATATCCTCTTGAAATGTTCTTCAGCGTGTGAATAGTACTACCCTGCAAAGGACACTCATGGATGTCTTGGTTACTAATTGATCAAGTGCTCGAATTGCTCTCAAGCAATTATATCCTGCACACTAGGCCATTCTATAAATGTTGACTAAGTTACATGCAATTAGCATTGCATTCTCTTTTGTTTTTGTGCAGGAAGGTTTCTTCTCCAATATATCATTGGGCTTTGGTTTCTCTATGGATAAATCAGCTAAACATAGAAGTGCAAGGCTGGGAGCCTGAAGCTTGCCAGTCATGATTGAGCTTGCTACTCCTATAGCACCCAGAGGTGCTACTAAAAATACTGGAAAGAGGCCAGCACATTGCTCGTCTCCTATTCTCATATCTGATTCCGATGATCATGAATCTGACACTGATTCAGATTACTGGTGCTATTTGGCCACTTTAACTAAGCTCATGGGAGTAGATGAGGAGGTTCTAGAAATTGAACCTATAACTACATTGGTACCGGGTCCTGTTGTTAGGTGTTGTGCTGACTTGGCTAGTAGGGAGAAGGTTGTTCCATTGCTGTCTCAGGCGCGGACTCGAAGCGGTCACCTGTACCAGGGCCATGTGCATTCTTAATGGTTACTGGTGGTGGGTTCATTGGACATGTTTTTCTGCTGCTATTTCATCATGTAGATGTGGACATGCGCATGCTTTGCACAAAATTTTGTTCTCTGAATAGTTATTATGTAACCATTTTTTATTCCTTTGATCATACATGATGTTCCCAAGTGGTATGGAATGTGAATTTGAATTTCACTTTGAGTCGAAATTCAATTTTGTACTGACAATGCAGCCTAATGCTTGTTGCTCTCCTGATGTATAAAGGAGATTTCATGGCTCATTTGTAAAGAGGATTTTTGGGTCAAAAAACTTTGAGTCTGTAAAGTTACCTAAAAATGTCAAAATGTTGTGAACATTATTCAAAGTATCATCCTGGGTGGGGATTTGTATAAATTTAGTATGCTATGCTTTTAATTACTGATATCGAAACAAATCTATAAAATTGAGATACTTTGCTCTCCTGTGTGTGTGCCATGGATTATGAATGGATTTATCAAGGGTTTGTTTGTTCAGTTTCAATGTTTAATTGAAAGTGTGATTTTTTTTCTTGCTTTAACTTAATGAGTCAATCAAATGCATGAAAGGTTAAATTACATGTTCATAGTTGTATACCCATAGCATTAGCTAAGAAGCATTGTCTTAATATACTGAAATATCTCATGGTAGTAAGGCTACATGAAGATAAGTTCATAATATCATAATTATACTTTGTATGACTCCATCGCCCAATGGATGAGGCTTTGAGCAGTGTTTACAACCTTTCTCTTTGGCATGAGACTATAGTTCTAAACGTAATGATCCATATGTTGAACACAACCACATTTAAAACCTTGTCTTCCTATGGGAAGTAATTCATTTTGTGTTAGTCGATTCCGTTGCTCTGGGGCCTATAATTATTCTTTAGTCTACCAATACCAAGAATAATGAATATCCCTATGAGTGTATGGGGATTGTAATCTATATATAGGAAGTCTTCTTACCAATTACAAGGTATTCTTATGAACACAATCAGGTTTACCCACCTTGGTCTTACAGAGCCAAAAGTGTATGGGAGGTTGGTTTATAAATGACTCTTATTAGTTGGCCCCTAGTCTTTGAGGTCATCCATAATAGAGGTTGGCTACCTCTTAGAGGACTGCAATTGTTGTGTGGGAAAAAACACCAACAATGTCTATAAATTGTTCCTTTGTTGGCACATACTTCAATCTATTTCTTGATCCACAATTTTCACTCTTAAGAAGTGATACCTCATAGATATATGCTTGGTCCAAGAATGCATCACTACATTCTTTGAAATATTAATGGAACTTGTATTATCACACAAAATTGGAATGGGCTCATCATACATCACCTTGATGTCCTTCAATTTTTGCTTTACTCATAACACTTGGGTGTAGAAAGATGTAGAAATATATTATTTTTATATTATTGATAAGGACAATAGGTCTTTCTTCTTATCATCAACACTACCAACCCAATTAGCATCAATATATTCTCTCAGAGAAAATTCACCATCATTTTGATACCAAAGTCCATAATCTTGAGTTCTCTTCAAATCTCATAACCTAGAGAGGAGAGACGGGTATCCATCCTCACACTCAATAAGGCATACTTGTTTCCCTCAAATAGTGGTACCTTAGAAGAGGAATCCTTCTTAGCCATGTTTTCTAAACCAAGATCTACCTTTAGTTTGTAGGTTGCATCAAGGAACTCAACTCTTATACCAATTGTTAGAACACACAAATATAATGAGAGGGGGAGTGAATGAATATATCCCTCAAATTATTCCAATTCAATTTTAACATTGAAAACTTATTACTTCCTTAACCAAATTATTCATTCAAAGCACAAGCACACAACTAGAACATCAAATTTATGTGGAAAAATGAAGGGAAAAACCATGATGAAAAAATAGCTTGGAGGTACTATCCAAATCTAACCTCACAAAAATGAAATAATATTTACAATATAGTTTTATGGATTCATCCAAAGGAATTTTACAACTCCCTATCAATACAACACTCTAAAAAGGCTACAACCTCAAAATACAATATTTGATGAACTCTGAAGATCCACTATCACTGCATAAGCTCTCTTACCTTCAACTCGCTATATTTAAAATTCACACACTTCACTTTTTCATTGGGCTCACTACCTTCAAAACTTCATTTCAACACCTCTTCCTTCATCTCACTACCTTTAGAACTTAAACCACACACTTTCTCCTTTAGCACACTAGGTCTTTAGCATTATTAAAATACTCCTTCATACATTCACACACATTCTTCTTCCTTCAACATACTTCTTTCGAAATATATAAATTGTATCACATTGAACACACACACTCTACACTCCCTCACTCAATCAAACACATGATAGGTATCCGTAGGATCATCATGGAAAAAATAGGCCCTTAAGTGGCAAAAAATTTAGAAAAGTAAGAGTTAGGCAACTTGACATAGAAAACTGAATAAGTTATCTATATTATTTCAAAAATATGTAATAATAGAATTTTTAGCAAATTGAATTTAGTTTCTAAATTACTAGGTTTATTTACAAAAAAATAAAATCTATTTGGTGAAAATTTGAAATTTCAATACAATAGTACTTAAATTTCAGGGAAAAAATAAGAAGTAGGTGTTTGTCTGACCACCCTAACCACATTAAAATGATAATATTTTTCTATAATATTTTAGATATAAGTAGATAATTCATGTCCCGATGTGATGCATATTTTTTTGTAATTTTTTTCCAAGTAAATAATTAATTATAATTTTTTTATGACAAATTTTAAAAAATACAAAGACTCGTATGTCTAACCACCTTAACTTGGTCAAAAATTCATGAAATTCAATTTTTTATTTTTTAATCTTATAGTATGCGAAGCATAGAATGTGACCAATTTTTTAGATTCAAAATATATGATATTGTTTCAAAGCTATAGATTTTTTTCAATCAACCTACAAAATAGGACTTTAGTTGTAATTCAATAGAAAATGAATAATAATTATTTATTAAATTCAAAGTAAAGAATAATTTATATTGGTGGAAAGCTAAGAATCTCCTTTAAAAACCCTTTTCGTTTCATCAATTTCAGGTCAAAAAAAGGTCATCAGCCACATACCCATCATATTGCCACTTTTTGGCCCATCATGATCCTGCACATACTCTTATCCTTCATTTATATGTTCTACATGCTTCAAAAATATTATAAATCCTACATATCAATATGCTGAAATTGATCACAAAATGAAGTGATGTTTGTACAAATTTTAAAGGTTTAGGATGCACTTGTCAATAATGAAAGTTGTCCTAGTAAACCCAAGTTATCAAAAGATAAAATCAACTTAGAGGTGTAGTGGTGTCAAGGTAACTCACTTGATGAGGGAGATGTGGTACCTAACTCCCATCAATCAAGGATTGATGACACACACTTGCCTAATATTCCTAATTAACTTAAGTAAATAATAACATTTACCTAAGTAAGCTTAATTAAGGTGTAGTTTTGATAATTACACCAACACCCCCCCTTAAGCACAACTTAGATGGGAATAAAAAACTATGAAAATTTGAGTCCCGATAACTAGGCCTGATAAGGTACTCATAAATACAAAGAAAACTCTCAAATATAGTGGAGAAAGATAGAAAAGCCAATGGGAAAAAACTATCATCCAAAAAGAGAGTAATAACAAAAAATTTACAAAACAAGAGAAGTAATACAATAGATCTTTCAATCACTCTGAGAACATGTCCTTTTGATATCTCTTTTTCCTTTTTGGGTATGTGCAGGATCATCATGGAAAAAACAAGCCCTTAAGTGGCAATAAAAAGACAAAAAATCAGAGTTAGACAACTTGACGTAAAAATTTGAATAAGTTATCTATATTATTTCAAAAAAATGTAAAAATAGAATCTGTAGCAAATTGAATTTAGTTTCTAAACTACTAGACCTTTATTTTATTTTTTTAAATCTATTTGGTGAAAATTTGTAATTTCAATGCAGTAGTATTTAAATTTCAGGGTAAAAATAAGTAGGTGTCTATCTGATCACCCTAACCACAATAAAATGATAATAATTTTTTATAAGTTTTTAGATATAAGTATAGGACTCATGCCCCGATGTGATGCATATTTTTTATTTTATTTTTCCACGGAAATAATTAATTATGAATTTTTTATTACAACTTTTAAAACATATAAAAGCTCGTATGTCTAACCACCTTAACTTGGTCAAAAATTCATGAAATTCAATTTTCTTTTTTTTTAATCCTATATTATGCGAAGCATATAATGTGACACATGTTTCAGATTCAAAAAATGTGATATCATTTGAAAGTTATAGATGTTTTTCAATCAACCTATCAATCAGGACTTTATTCATAATTCTAATAGAAAATGAATAATAATAATTTATTAAATTCAAAGTAAAGCATAATTTATATTGGTGGAAAGCTGACAATCTCCTCTAAAAACCCTTTTCGTTTCATCAATTTTGGGTAGAAAAAAAGTCGTCAACCGCATGGGCCATCATATGGCTTACATATCGCCACTTTTTGGCCCATCATGATCCTGCGCATACCCTTTTAGTGTTTGTAGATGATGAAGATCCAAAATTTACAATCTTACTTTCCTCAATGATTTGAGTAAGATAATTTATTTGTTTCCTTATATAGTCAAGTTCTCTATGCCACAATTTCTTACAAATGGAACACTTGTCATATTTCTTAGTATTTTTCTCCTTCTATGATTTTCCCCTTTGTATTTCCTTATCTTTTCTTTCTTCATTTTTGCTTGTCAATCCTTCAAATTTTATACTTTCTATTATTAAAGAATGTGGCTTGTAGGATACTATGTCCCCCATCTAGATTATTTTATCTTGTTCTCTGACCAAATCAACAATGAATTTGTCTATATTTGGCATATCCCAATTAGAACCCAAAACCCCTTTTGTAGAGTAGAATGTTGACACAAAAATTGAATAAGAAGATCCCAACTTGGAAAGAGTTGATAAGATGATCTAATTAACTTTCTTCTCAATTCAAAATTCTTTAATTTGTTGGTGAAGTGACTTAAATTTGGTGAAATATTCTTGTAATGTTGGGTAATTTCTTGGACTTTAGTTGATTAATTAATTTTCTAGCTCATGGCCTTTGATATCATCAACTTTCCTAAATAACTTTTCAAGAGATGATCGTACTTCATGTGTGGTTTTCAATGCCTCCACATGAAATAGAAGTTGTTTTGAAATACATGAACACAAGAATCCAAAGTCTTGGTCACACTTATTGAACCACTTTTCCTTGTCCTTGGCAACATTTGGTTCCTTTTCAGTACCCATTGTAACCCTATAAAAACCTTTGTTCTTGAGTGTAAGTTGTACATGAAACTTACACTCATGGTAGTAAAAAGGTGTAAGAGGGCTAATCACTTGATTGGGATCCATGTTTTTGTAGGTTTGCAAATTTTAGGAACTTGATAAAATAAATTTTTGAGTATTCTAATCACATCTCTCTCTACTACACCCCCATTTTAATACTATTGATTTTCCCCATTGTTTGGCACTTTATTTTAGTGCATTATTTGCATACAAGAATGAAGGTAAAAAAAGAGCACTTTATATATTAGCTTGCAAAATCACCATCATTAAATGTAGCTTGAAAAAATAAGCACTTATAGAACTTTTAAATTTTCACCCTATTGAAAATTTACACCAATAAAAAAAGTTTGCATTTACAAATCTGTAAATTAAATATATTTAAAAGAATTTAGAGAGAGGAAAATAAAGAAAAATTAAGCCCTCATGGGCTATAAAGAAACAGGTGTCAGGGCTAGAGGTTTGGAGAGTTTCACCCACTCCACCAATGAAATAAGCCTTGGCATCTTACCTCAGTCGATGGGTGTAAGGTTGGGAAGGGCGCAGGTCAACAAACCCAATATTCAAATGCAAAAAATATTGCATGTTTCCAACAGCAAGATTCCAAATCGTGGGCTTCTATGGGAAAAGAAGTGCCCTCTAACAACTAGATTGCACCCTCTAGATTGAGAATCAGAATTTGTAGCTGAATCGTTCCTCTGCTAGTTAGAATCACACCTCTTCTAGTGAGATTCAACCTCCTATGGTGATCTAAAGATCAATCATGCCTTTACTAGTGAGAATCATGCCTCTTCTTGTGAGATTCAACCTCCCATGGTGATCCATAGATCTATCATTAAGTTTTCCATGTGTAAGACACACAGAATGGGCTAGGGTGATCCCACAATGTTGGTTTACAATTTTTGGGAGATTCTATTTTTTGCTGAAATCACATATTTTTAGAAAATATAATGATTTAAGCCTTAAAATTGTCATGTCCCCGAAATAGCAATACCATAAAGATCAAATGTTAAAATACAAATAAATTAATAAATAAAATGAATAACAATATTAATATTAAATATAAAATAAATGTGTATCATATCAATATATAAATATATAAATATGAAATAACAAATATAATAATAATATATAGGAAAATTATCGTTATAACATTCTATTATTAAATAACTTAATATCAAAAATAATAATAATAAATAAATATTATAATCATTACACATCAAAAATTGTAATACATTAGAATAAAATAATAATAAGATATTAGCAAATTGTTTTATTATTATACTTTAATGTTAAAATATGTTCAATAAAACATGAAAATAAAATAATAAAATAAATAGAAATCTGAAATATCATAATTATAGTAATATTATATTATTTTAAATAGATATTATTGTGATAATAAAGGCAGCAATTAAATCTAACAAAGGGATGTATTAAATGAAAAGTCACCTCTTTCACCAAACAATACATTCCCCCCATGAGTCACCTACCTTGAATGGTATAAATAGAAGGAAGAAAAATAAGGAAGGGAGGAAAAACATTGAGAAATACAATTTGCAATTTAGAATAGGGAATATAGTCATTTTACATATATATATATATATATAATTTAATAGGCATACAAGTATATATGCATAGATATAGATAAATTTTCTAATGAATAATATTCAATAAATAAAGAATATATATGAATAAGGAAGGAATAATTATATGAATACAAATGGATATAAGTAAAAGAATAATTATATATATGTATATAAAGTATATATATATATATACATATACATGATTATGCAATAATTATACTTATAAGTAATGATGACTCTTTAATATAAACATGAGTAGATTATGTATATTTATGAATTGTCCTCATCCTATGATCAATTTAGTATAAGGCTGAAGGAGGCGAGTAAGGAAACATGGAGAGATATAGCAACTCAGGTGATGTACTCATTTAGCAATAATATTTAGCATATTTTGAATATAAGAAATAGATATTGCTAATTTGATTATTGATATAATGCTTTCTTTAATCTTATCATAATGAGAATCATTCTAGGAAATAATGAACTTAAAGAATCATTGATACATGAAAATATATTTGATTATAGACATGAAATAGATCTTGGATGAATGCAAATATAGCTGATCGTGTAAAGATTGTCTTCTTTGTGCTTGTAACCCTATCAGGAAGGGTGAACCATGGTTTAAGTAGATTGTCTAAAAACCCCACTTTTAGTCCCTTAGGCCCTAGACAAGGGATTGGGCCCTGCAGCCCCTTAGGCCCTTGACTAGGGATTGGGTCATAGAAGGTTGGAGGTCCCACCTAGGCTTGTGCCCCTTAGGCCCTAGACAAGGGATTGGGCCTTGCAACCCCTTAGGCCCTTGACTAGGGATTGGGAAAATAGGAGGTGGTAGACCTTAGGCTACTTAAGGATTCCATGATTCCTCTCCCCCTGATAGGATGAGTGTCTTCGAGGTGTTGCCATGAATGGAGTATGTAGGTACTAAGCCACTGGGCAAGAAGAAGGATTGGTATGGACAACCTCTTGAGATTTATTTGAAGGCTTCAGGGCGGATCCACCCATGGCACTCCTCTTGCTTGTTAAATTTCATTTATGATTATGCTTGTTAAATTGTATTTATGATTATGCTTATATTTTGGATATCTAGATATTAATGCTAATAGATATATGTGTTTGTGGAAATGTGGTTAATATGGTGAATGCAGATTTCAGACCAAGATTACTTCATTAAAAAGAACATTCATTTGGAAGGAAGAAACCCTAAATCTAATCACCAAATGGATTTTAGAGCAAGTCCGAGTAAGGGACATTACAAAAATGTTACATTTGAAGGTTTCCAATTGAAGAGGGTTTGATCAAACCACCTTAGATCAAACCCCCTTGGATAGAACCCCGCTAGTTTTAAACCATACCTATAACGAAGTCTCCTTTACACCTATCAAAATGCTGATAAAAAGACAATTTTGATTTACCTTTTGGGGGATCAAATGAATTCATTAAAAAAATATTTTTTGTAATTATGTATTCCTTATTATAATCTTCCCGAAAAGTATAATTTTAAATAAATTTAATTTTATTATTATATTTATTTGTTATTTCTTTGTGAATGTAGGTTTTTAATCAAAAATCAAGCTCTTTGTTCTACAAATGGGGGAAAATAGTAGATTATCAAAAAAAGATTTAAAAAAAATCAATGAACTAGATATTGAAATCCTTTATCCAACAAAAAAATAAAAATTGAATTTTGATACATACAAAAAATGTTTCGTTGTATATAGTCCGCCTATGTCTGAATTGTAATTGGTTTGACTTCAAAACTTGTTTAAGGAAAAAGTTTTTAATATAACACTATGAAACCAAATTAAAGTGCTAGATATCGTAGTTACAAATATAAATTAAAAAAAAAATAGAATTTTGTCCTTCATGGAAAAAAAATTGTGTTGTATATGGTGAGAATCACTCCTTAAAAATGGTGTTTACTGAAAAAAACTAGTTTTTGAAGGAGATGGAAAAAGAAGTGCAATTTGATTCCAAAATTTTTGAAAAAAATATATTTAGAATCTACAGAAAAAATTTCACAAATGAATAGTTTGTATCATCTTCAAATTCCTCATGGTTTAGCCGCTATAGGTGCCCAAAAGTGAAGATTTACTTAAAAAAAATTATTTTAGTGTCCAGTTTTGACAAAAATTGTAAACCAATATTTTGGGATCACCTACTATCTTTTCTCATATCCATGCATATTTCACTCACCTCCCATAGAGAAATATTCCTCAATGAAAATTGTGGCCTTCTCTTCAAGAACAATGGCTGAAACTTGCAATGGACCTCCAAAAGAACTCAAATATTGGGAACTATGCCTCTACCAATAGATTCAATAGATTTACCTATGAAGACTTTTCCTTCAGCCTGAAATTATCTTCAACTACTCTGAAAAATAAGAACATGGAATGCATGAGCTTAACTTACTTCAAATCAAATCTAAAAAGCTCATAATGGCTTTGATACCATATTAGAAATCCTATATATCAATAAGTTGAAATTTATCACCAAATGAAGTGATAAGAATGCCTACAAAGCTTATAGGTTTAGGATGCACTTGTCAAGAACGAAAATTTTCCTAGTAAACTTGAATTATCGAAAGATCAACTCAACTTAGAGGTGTAGTGGTGTCAAGGTAACTCACTTGATGAGGGAGATGTGGTACCCAACTCCCATCAACCAAGGACTGATGACACATACTTGCCTAATATTCCTAATTAACTTAACTAAATAATATTGGGTAACTCCACCAAGATGGTTCCCAAAAAGGGGACTTAACTGGACAACTTTTTTCTGAAATCAGGAAATACTGACCTTGGATGTGAAATTGAGGATACTTAGACTGAAAATCTTGAGATTGAACAAATAAAAGGATTAAGTGCTCTGAGTCTACTTTCTAAAATACTAATTTATTTTGAAAATGGTTGAGATTAACGGGTTCAAATGAGGGACGTACACAAATTGGTGTTGTTTTGGTCAGAAAATTATAACATAGAAACTCTTGTACGACCCTCGTACGATGAACTTTTTTTTTTGTATTTTTAAAATTGCAATAGTCTGAAGTTAGCTAACAGTATGTAGTTGATGCATGATTTTTTTAATAATTTTTTAATGAATATTTGACTTTTTACTAATTTGCAAAGTGGACATTTCCTAAAATAGAATTTTGGTCGTGCTACCCCTACAAATTTTGGAAACTAATTGATTTTTTTTATTTTTAATTTTTTAATTTTGTAGAATGGAATCTAGTTTCTAAAAATGTAATTTATTTGAAAAATTGATGAACGGTTAATTTATAACGAAAAAAATACCAAACACTATTTTTTGGCAAAATAAAGACATATAGATAAAATAAATTATGGATGAAAGACTTAACATTTTCAGAAAGTCAAAAAAAATACCCAACATTACCCATGTGTTTGATTTTTTTCGATATTGAACCACGTGCAATCTTGATGGTGAGGATGCACTTGATTATGAGAAATATGGTGAATTTTATAAAAACACATCTTTGGTCATTGGGAATGCCCTCCAAGCCTTTGGGTTGGTACTCTAAGGAAAATACCAAGCCTAAGGCTTGAGAATTGCCAAAAAAAATATAACACAAGCGTGTTATAATGTGCTCACATTATATCTTTCTTTTCACATGGTTTTTGCTTCTGCGGGGAACATGTCAACTAGGACATAACACGAACGCGTTATGTATTCCTTTATGTTAAATGCCAATATATTGAATGTATGTTAATTTATTTGTATGTGTGTATGTACATGTATGTCATGTATGTATGTATTGTTGTATGGATGTAAGATTATATGTACATATATATTATGCTTGTGTGTAATGTATGTCATTAGGCAGAGGGAGAATTTAGAGAGAAAGAGAGTCTAGAGAGATGGAGAGGGAGTGGAATTGAGAGTTTAAGAGAGAGGGAGTGGGAGAGAAGGGGTTGGAGTGAGGGGGACTTAGCTAGGTAGGGTGGGAGGGATAAAGGGAGGGAGAGAGAGAAAGGGGGGGGGAGAGAGAGAATTGAAAGAGAGGGAGAGAGAGAATTGAGGGAGAGGGAGAGGGAGAGAGAGAGAGGGGGGAGATGGAGATGGAGAGAAAGAGGGAGTTATGTAGGTAGGTTGCCAAAAGGAGAGACTTGAGAGTGTGAGGGGGGTGAGAAGGAGATGCTTGATAGATAGGTAGTGAGAGGGAGTGTGAGAGAGATGGAGTGGGAGAGGGAGGGAGTGGGAAAGAGAGGGAGTAGGAGAGAGATGGAGTGAGAGAGAGAGGGAGTAGGAGAGAGAAGGAGTGTAAGTGAGAGACTTGAGAGAGGGAGAGGGTGTGAGAGGGAGTGACCTAATAGAGGTATAGAAAGAGGGGGGTGGAGTGAGAGGGACTTATCTAGGTAGGGTTGGAGGGATAGATAGAGAGAGGGGAGAGATAAAAAGAGAGATTTACCTAGGTAGGTTGCCAGAGGGAGAGACCTGAGAGAGAGAGGGGGTGGGAAGGAGAGACATGAGAGAGAGGGAGAGAGAGGTAGTGGGAGAGAGTGGGATGGAGTCGGAGGGACATAAAGAGATATGGATAGAGGGAGTGAGAGAGGGTGGTAGGGATTGATTGAATGAGAGGTACATAGAAAGAGGGAGACGGTAGATAGAGACAATTAGAGAGTGTAGGAGGGAGGGAAGGAGGGAGAGGTGAGATGTATAGATAGAGAGAAAGTGATAGGGGTTGAGGGTATAGGGTTGAGGGATTAGGGTGGAGGACCTATAGGGTTGATGGTTTCTAGGGTATTAGGGTTTAAGGTTTGAGGGTTGAGGGAATAGGGTCGATGGTAGAGGGTATTTGGTTGAGGGTATAGGGTAGAAGGTTTAAGGGTTTAGGGTTGAAGGGTTTGGGGTTAAGGGTTTAGGGTATAGGGGTTTGAGGGTATATGGTTGAAGGATTAGGTTCAGGGTCCAATGTAAGGGGTAGAGGTTTAGGGTTTAAGGATTGAGGATTGAGAGTTGAGGGATTAAGGGTTGAGGGTTGAGAATTGAGGGTTGAGTGTTTAATGTATAGGGTAAACGGTAGAGGGTTTAAGGGTTGAGGGTTAAGATTGAGGGTTTAAGGTATAGGGTCGAGGAATTAGGGTTGAGGGTCCAATATATAGGGTAGAGGCTATAGGGGTTGAGAGAATAAGGTTTGAGGGTTTAGGGATTAGGGTAGAGAGTTTTCTTCATTTCACGGTATAATGGTTGAGGGTTTAGGGATTAAGAGGGTATAGGGGTTCACAGATTAGGGTTTAAGGGTGGAGGATTGAGGGTTGAGGGATTCACAGGGTATAGGGGTTGAGGAATTAGGGTTTAAGGGTTGAGGGTTGAGCGTTCAAGGACTAAGAGGGTATAGGGGTAGAGGGATTAGGGTTGAACAGTTGAGGTTTTAGGGTTGAGGGATTAGGGTTTAAGGGTTGACAATTGAGGGATTGGGTTATAAAGGTTGAGGGTTGAGGTTTCAAGGATTAAGAGGGTATAGGGGTAGAGGGATTAGGGTTGAAGGGTTGTGGGTTCAGGGATTAAGAGGGTATAGGGGTTGAGGGATTAGGATTTAAGGGTTGAGGGTTCAGGGATTAAGAGGGTATAGGGCTTGAGGGATTAGTATTTCAGGGTTGAGGGTTGAGGGTTAAAGGATTATAAGGGTATAGGTGTAGAGGGTTGAGGTATTAAGACGATATAGGGTTTGAGGGATTAGGGGTTGAGGGAAGAGGGTTGAGGGTTCAAATATTAAGAGGGTGTAAGGGTAGAGGGATTAGGGTTGAAGGGTTGAGGGTTGAGGATTTAGGGATTAAGAGGGTATAGGAGTTGAGGGATTAGGGTTTAAGGGTTGAGGGTTTAGGGATTAAGAGGGTATAGGGGTTGAGGGATTAGGGTTTAAGGGATGAGGTTTGAGGGTTCAAGGATTAAGAGGGTATAGGGATAAAGAGATTAGGGTTGAAGGGTTCAGGGATTAGGGTTAAAGGGTTGAGGGTTGACAGATTAAGAGGCTACAGGGATTGAGGGATTATGGTTGAAGGGTTGAGGGTTCAAGGATTAAGAGGGTATAGGGGTAGAGGGATTTGAGTTGAAGGGTTAAGGGTTCAGGGATTAAGAGGGTATAGGGGTTGAGGGATCAGGGTTTAAGGGTTGAGGGTTCAAGGATTAAGAGTGTATAGGGGTAGAGGGATTAGATTTGAAGGGTCAAGGGTTGAGAGTTCAGGGATAAAGAGGGTATAGGGGTTGAGGGATTAGGCTTTAAGGGTTGAGGGTTGAGGGTTCAAGGATTAAGAGGGTATAGGGGTAGAGGGATTAGGGTTGAAGGGTTGCGGGTTCAGGGATTAAAAGGGTATAGGGTTTGAGGGATTAGGGTTCAAGGGTTGATGTTTAAAGGATTAAGAGGGTATAGAGGTAGAGGGATTAGGGTTGAAGGGTTAAGGGGTTGAGGGTTCACAGATTAAGAGGGTACAGGGTTTGATGGATGAGGGTTTAAGGGTTGAGATTTCAAGGATTACGAGGGTATAGGGGTAGAGGGATTAGGATTGAAGGGTTGAGGGTTGAGATTTCAGGGATTAAGAGGGTATAGGGGTTGAGGGATTAGGGTTTAATGGTTGAGGGTTGAGGTTTCAAGGATTAAGAGGGTATAGGGTTGGAGGGATTAGGGTTGAAGGGTTGAGAGATTAGGGTTGAGGGATTACGGTTTAAGGGTTGAGGTTTGAGGGATTAAGAGTGTATAGGGGTTGAGGTATTAGGGTTTAAGTGTTGAGGTTTAATGGATTAAGAGGGTGTAACTCTTGAGGGATTAAGGTTTAAGGGTTGAGGGTTGAGGGTTGAGGGATTAAGGATTAAGAGGGTATAGGGGTAGAGGGATTAGGGTTCAAGGTTTGAGGGTTCAAGGTTTAGGGATTAAGAGGGTATAGGGTTTGAAAAATTAGGGTTTAAGGGTTGAGGTTTGCAGGTTCTAGGATTAAGAGGGTATAGAGGTAGATGAATTAGGGTTGAAGGGCTCAAGGTTCAGGGATTAAGAGGGTATAGGTGTTGAGGGATTAGGGTTTAAGGGTTAAGGGTTCAAGGATTAAGACGGTATAGGGGTAGAGTGATTAGGGTTGAAGGGTTGAGGGTTGAGGGTTGATGGATTAAGAGGGTATAGGGTTTGAGGGATTAGGGTTTAGGGGGTGAGGGTTAAGGATTGAATAATTAATAGGGTATAGGGTTGGGCGATTAGGGTTGAAGGGTTAAGGGTTGAGGGTTGAGGAATTAAGAGGGTATAGGGTTTGAGGGATTAGGCTTTAAGGGGTGAGGGTTGAGGGTTCAAGGATTAAGACGGTATAGGGATAGAGGGATTAGGGTTGAAGGATTGAGGGTTCAGGGTTCAGGGATTAAGAGGGTATAGGGGTTGAGGGATTAGGGTTTAATGGTTAATGGTTGAAGGATTAATAGGGTATAGGGGTTGAGGGATTAGGGTTTAAGGGTTGAGGGTTGAGGGTTTAGAGATTATGAGGGTATAGGGGTAGAGGGATTAGGGTTGAAGGGTTGAGGGTTTGGGGATTAATAGGCTATAGGGGTTGAGGGATTAAGGTTTAAGGGTTGAGGGTTGAGAGATTAAGAGCGTATAGGGGTTGAGGGATTAGGGTTTAAGGGTTGAGAGTTGATGGTTCAAGGATTAAAAGGGTATAGGGTTAGAGGGATAAGGGTTGAAGGTTTCAGGGTTCAGGGTTTAGGAATTAAGAGGGTATAGGGTTGAGGGATTATGTGGGTATAGGGTTTGATGGATTACTCTTTAAGGGTTGAGGTTTGAGGGATTAAGAGGGAATAGGGTTTGAGGAATTGGGGTTTAAGGGTTGAGGGTTGAGGGATTAAGAGGGTATAGGGGTTGAGGGATTAGGGTTTAAGGGTTGAGGGTTGAGGGATTAAGAGGGTATAGAGGTTGAGGTATTAGGGTTTAAGGGTTGAGGGTTGAGGGTTCAAGGATTAAGATGGTATAGGGGTAGACGGATAAGGGTTGAAGGGTTCAGGGTTCAGGGATTAAGAGGGTATAGGGGTTGAGGAATTAGGGTTGAAGGGTTGAGGGTTGAGGGATTAAGTGGGTGTAGGAGTTGAGGGATTAGGGTTTAAGGGTTGAGGTTGAGGGATTAAGAGGGTATAAGGGTAGATGGATTAGGGTTGAAGGGTTGAGGGTTCAGGGATTATGAGGGTACAGGGTTTGAGGGATTAGAGTTTAAGGGTTGAGGGTTGAGGAATTAAGAGGGTATAGGGGTTGAGGTATTAGGGTTTAAAGGTTGAGGGTTCCTGTTTAAAGGATTAAGAGGGCATAGGGGTTGAGGGATAAGGGTTGAAGGGTTGAGGGTTGAGGTTTGAGGGATTAAGAGGGTATAGGGGTTGAGGGATTAGGGTTTTAAGGGTTGAGGGTTGAGGGATTAAGTGGGTATAGGGGTTGAGGGATTAGGGTTTAAGGGTTGAGGGCTTGAGGGATTAAGAGGGTATATAGGTTGAGGGATTAGGGTTGAAGGGTTGAGGGTTGAGGGTTGAAGGTTGAGGGTTGAGGGTTTAAGGATTAATAGGGTATAGGGCTAGAGGGATTAGGGTTGAAGGGTTCAGGGTTCAAGGTTCAGGGATTAAGAGGGTGTAGGTGTTGAGGTTTGAGGGATTAAGAGGGTATAGGTGTGATGGATTAGGGTTTAAGGGTTGAGGGTTCAAGGATTAAGAGGGTATAGGGGTGGAGGGATTAGGGTTGAAGGATTGAGGGTTGATGGTTTAGGGATTAAGAGGGTATAGGGGTTGAGGGATTAGGGTTTAAGGGTTGAGGGTTCAAGGACTAAGAGGGTATAGGGGTAGAGGGATTAGGGTGGAAGGGTTGAGGGTTGAGGGTTCAAGGATTAAGAGTGTATAGTGGCTGAGGTATTAGGGTTTAAGGGTTGAGGGTTGAGGGATTAAGAGGGTATAGGGGTTGATGGATTAGGGTATAAGGGTTTAGGGTTGAGGTTTCAAGGATTAAGAGGTTATAGGGGTAGAGGGATTAGGGTTGAAGGGTTGAGGGTTAAGGGATTAAGAGGGTATATGGGTTGAGGGATTAGGGTTTAAGGGTTGAGGTTTGAGGGTTCAAGGATTAAGAGGGTATAGGGGTAGAGGGATTAGGGTCGAGGGGTTTAGGGTTCAGGGTTCAGGGTTCAGGGATTAAGAGGGTATAAAGCTTGAGGTATTAGGGTTTAATCATTGAGGGTTGATGGATTAAGAGGGTATGGGTTTTGAGGGATTAGGATTTAAGGGTTGAGGGTTCAAGTATGAAGAGGGTATAGGAGTAGAGGGATTAGGGTTGAGGTTTCAGTGATTAAGAGAGTATAGGGGTTGAGGGATTAGGGTTTAAGTGTTGAGGGTTGAGGGATTAAGAGGGTAAGGGGTTGAGGGATTAGGGTTTAAGGGTTGCGTGTTGAGGGTTGAGGGTTTAAGTACTAAGAGGTTGTAGGGGTATAGGGATTAGGGTTGAAGGGTTGAGGGTTGAGGGTTCAAGTATTAAGAGGGTCTAGGGGTAGAGGATTAGGGTTGAAGGGTTCAGGGTTCAGGGTTCAGGGATTAAGAGGGTATAAGGGTTGAGGTATTAGGGTTTAAGGGTTGAGAGTATATCTATCAACCCTAATCCCTCAACCCTATCTGTTTCTCCCACTCTCCTCGTCTCTCCCTCCCACTCTCTCTTTCTCCCACTCTCTCTTTCTCCCACTCTCCCCTTCTCCCACTCTCTCCCACTCTATCTTTCTCTCACTCTCACCCTCTCTCCATCCCTCTCGATCTTCCACTCTCCCCTTCTCCCACTCTCTCCCACTCTCTCTTTCTACCACTCTCCCCTTCTACCACTCTCCCACTCTCTCCCACTCTCTCTTTCTCCCACTCTCCCCCTCTCTCCCTCCCTCTCTATATCCATCTCTCCCACTCTCCCCCTCTCTCCCTCCCTCTCTATCTCCATCTCTCCCACTATCTCTTTCTCCCCCTCTCCCTCATCCTCCCTCTCTTCCTCTTTCTCTCCCACTCTCTATTTCTGCCCCTCTCACTCTCCCTCCCTCTCTCCATCTTTCTCTCCCACTCCATCTCCCTCCCTCTCTCCCTTTTTCTCTCCCACTCTCTCTTTCTCCCACTCTCCCCTTCTATCCCTCCATATCTCCCAATTTATATTTCTAACCCTCTGCCTCTCCCTCCCTCCATCTCTCTCCTTCTCTCGCTCCCTCCCTCTCTATCTCCATCCCTCCCACTCTCTCTTTCTCCCCTCTCCTCTCCCTCCCTCTCTCCTCATTCTCTCCCACTCTCTTTCTACCCCTCTTCTATACCTCCCTCTCTCCCTCTCCCTCTCCCTCTCCCTCTCCCTCTCCCTCTCCCTTTTTCTCTCCCACTCTCTCTTTCTCCCACTCTTCCCCTCTCTCCTTCCCTATCTATATCCATGTCTCCCACTTGCTATTTCTAACCCTTTGTCTCTCCCTCCCTCTCTCCCTCTCCCTCTATCTCTCTCTGTCTCTCTCTCCCACTCTCCCTTTACCTCTCTCTCTCTCTCACACATACAAAAAATCACCTCTATCTCCTCTACTATAATGGTGCAGGGGACAGTTATAGAATTAGGATAGAGGGTAAAGACAAAGAGGGAGAAAAGGAATATACTAAGAAAACCATATTTCACATAAAACGCTCGTGTTATAACGTGAGAACATGTTGTAATCCACTAAAATAGTAAAAAACTCTATATACCTATGATTTCAAGGCCCATAGTCTACATATTCCCCTGGTTTTGCATGTGCTTTGACAAAAAGCAGATCTTTGATTATGTTGTGAAGTGTGCAAGTATGTTTTTCACATTCCATCACCTTTTCCATGATCTTTCTACCACCATTGCATGAAATAGCAGCATTTCCGCATTGAAAGGCATTTAATATCAATTGAAGTTTGAATTCCTATGAAAACTGATATAAAATTGAAGTTTGGAGGGGAACAAGGTTTTGAACAAGTCAAATCGTTGTGGAGTTTGAAAAAAGAAGAAGCTAAGACTACAGAATTGGGTTGAACTACTCGATTTGAAAGTCTAGTTTTTTAGGTATGTGAAGTCTTTGCAAATTTTATTTCATTTTTGTTTGTCATTATAACCTTAGGTTGTCAATGCACATTTTAAATTACCATTATATACACAATTATATACACTTTCCAATTACTATTTTAAACTTGATGCAAAACATCTACCAGGATCCAAAAATCATCAAGGGTACTTCTGACCCTAAATTAAATTGAAGAAGATCAACAAACAAACTCAATCATCTTTTCATCAAAACATTAGAACTTGGTTTCAACTCGTTGTCAAACTCAAAAAAATAGATTAACCATCAAACAAAGAAAGCTCATCTAATTAAAAATACTAATGAACAAATGAGAATTAGTAGAAAAACTTTATCAAGAGCCATTCAAAGGCAGAAAATAATTGAGGGCAATGATACAAATGAATTATGGGCATTCTCGGGGAGACTGTCACGAAAAGATAAAGAATTTGTTGAATACTTGAGAACACTAATTGAAGAGTATTGGAAGAATAACACAAGGCCATCTCTGAATCAAAGGGATGTGGTAAGAAGGAGAATTGGTAGTTGGAATCATGAGCCACATCCAAAGCATTTTTTGGATATGATTCAAACCCAATTTTTTCGGAAATTTGAAAATGATTATCCTCAAATTAGTATTTCTCAAATATTTTTTGAACTGCTTAGATCTTTTTATGTCAAAAGAAATCACACATGCACTACTTATTGTTGTAGACTACATATTAAATTTTCTGACCATTATGATGTTTATCGTTCTATATGTTTAGATTTGCATACTAACAAATTTTTGTAGGATTGTGGCATAGAAGCCCCACCAAAATCTTCAAGAGAGTTCTTATCACAAAAATTATGTGAAATGGAGGATGACCAGATATTCTATAGGACAACATGCTTGGATGGTTCATGTGAGCGTTGCAGTGGCTTCCAGCATAAGCCAGTATGTCAACAGATGGAAAGCACAGATGAGGTGGGACATAAACTAGTAGAGTTCGAGAAGTATAAAATAGTGGCATATGCTACAAAAGATGGGTCTCAAGCAAAAAGGTGTGATTTGGTTATTGAGAAGATTCCAGCGTACCAATTTATGACCACATTTCATGATAGTATACTGTCTAAGTATGTAATGCATACCCATAGAGCACAATGGTTGGACACACAGTTCAAGCTATGCAAGGATACCTTTCCAATTGGAAGAATAGTATCCATGGTTGAATTTCTAGAGAAATACACTCTACAGCCTCAACATGAGGTGCAGTCACAGTATTACAACTCCACAAAAGTTTAGATATTTGTGCACATAGCATTCATTCATGCATTTGATAGTATAGATGAGAAGAGGAAGGCATTGAGGGAGTACAACTTTTACATTAGTGATGATCGTACACATTCTCCAAAGTTCATGAAAGGTTGCTTCTAGATGTTCTACAATGGTTTGGCTTAGAGGGGCATAGAATACGATCAACATATAATATGGTCTGATAAATGTGCAAGACATTTCAAGAACTCATGCATGTTCTACTGGTTGTGTAGGATGCATGTCCTTACACGTGTTCAACATATGTGGAAATTTTGTGAGGCCAGACATGGAAAGGGGGAGCATGATGGTGTAGGAGCATGTCTGAAAAGAGCATTAGCACGAGAAGAGTTAAAGTATAAAGACCGTGCAAAGTTGACAAATGCAAAATCAATTGTCGAGTGGTGTAATGCTTTGATGGGTCTAGGTAATGAAGGTACATCTTCAATTCGTAGATTTTTTTGGTTGATGGATGATACTAACATTGCACCACATGAAGACTGTTGTACACTAACAAGATTGAGTGAGGTACACTCTTTCCTTAGCTCAAATGCAGGTTCATGGAGTATCGATACATGAAAGATGGCATGCTTTTGTTCTTCATGTACAATGCAAGCCTGGAATGATTGTGAGTCAGGGGAGTGGGTTGACAAATGGTTTAGAAATTATCTTAGCCCACTTCACATGTATTGCCCTCTGATGGCATTATAACTGACATAGATGGAATCATCAGTTGACTTTGACCACGTATCAGATCTAGTTCAACCAGGTGATATATCTACTTTCTTAGTTGTTGAAATTCCATATCGTTATCTTACTTTGTACTGTATTTGTAATGTTGAAAAATTTCAAGATATTTTTTGCACATATCAATGTAGGGCATGTTTATGCAATTATTGTAGATGAAGACAATGAAGAGGGAACAAACTATTACTTGCGTCATTTTGTTGACACCAAAAAAAAATTTAAGGCCCCAGTTATAGATGAAGAAAACATCGAATGCCCTACTGGAACATGGCTTAGAAGGTACCCACATTCAAGTGTTAAACATTGGCTTTTTTACGATATTGACATGCATCATAATATTCTTCATACTCAAACCTTTTCATGGAATCCAATGTTCATTTGAAAAAATATGGGGGTAGACCTTTGAATAAGACGTTATGGAAGGTCCGTGAGTCTGACCATGAGGCAATACTTGACACAATAAAGAGTAGAGCAGACCCAGATGGTTTATTGGATTAATTTGTAAGTATATGCACATTGGTTCTTATTAATTTATACTTGTATGCACATTAATTTGTTTGATGCCAATGCTATCATCTTCTTTTACAGTGATTGGTGTGCCCTTGCAAAAAATGCAGATATATGAGCCATCCAAGAGAATGTCAGCTAGAAAAGCAATGCAACATCCTTATTTTGAGGCCAACATGCAACATCTATAAGTTCCTTCCATCTATTTTTATTTCATTTCCATTTCGGATGCTCTTTCTTTTTCTCTTTTACTTTGTGTATTTGTAAGTAAACTACTAAAAATTGATTGATATTTCGTTGCATAAAATGTTGATTTAAGAGCCATTAAAGAGAATCTCAACCAAAAAAGCAATGCAACATCCTTATTTTGATGATCTTGACAAATCTCAATTTTGATTTCAATCCATTATAAAAGAGCATTTTAAGGTTAGCGAGGGAATCTCAACTTACTCATTTGAATTTAACCTCATAATGAGCACCTGTGATGTAGACATTTAAAGACAATCTCGAATGTATGAGTGACATTGTAAAATATCTGTGAGAACAAAGTGCTTGAGGCATTTTAATAAGATTTAATTACATAATGAGATATACTCTAATATTTTAAGGTTTGATTTCATGTTTGGTGTAGAAGCACCTTGTTCTGTAAATTCCTTGAATAGGAAAATTTGCAAACTTTGAATTTTGAAATGTGAACAATGTGAAAAAGGTCATATAAAGGTCATGTAAGCAATTTGCAAAAATATTTCTACAACTCGTGTGACCAAGTAGACTATTCCAACACGTTCGAGCGGGTATTTTTATGCTAGGCATGTTCCTCTTTCACACTGAAACATGTAGAATCGCTTCGAGCTATGTTCCATTGGATCGATCCCTTA
Organism: Sequoiadendron giganteum; assembly: GCA_007115665.2. Lineage (NCBI taxonomy): Eukaryota > Viridiplantae > Streptophyta > Pinopsida > Cupressales > Cupressaceae > Sequoiadendron > Sequoiadendron giganteum. Next base: position 906,961,918 of record CM021100.1, on the reverse strand, counting down.
AGGGCCAAAGTGCAAAATGGTTGCAAAATTCAAAATGCTATTACTTGGATACCATGACACTTAGAAAATTCTCATCTAAAATTACAAGATCATGCTGGACCCCTCTAGAGAAACCTCTCTCAGTTTTGGCTATCTCAAAGTGGTTTTCTAGTGGCGGCAGATTTTCACTTGATAGAAAAAGTGTCAAATTCAAGTTGTGCAAAGTTGCAAAGTGGTGCAACTTTTTCTCTACAACTCATGTGACCAAACTAACTGCTCCAACGCATCTGAATAGGTATTTTTATACTAGGCATGGTGCTCTTTTGCACTGAAACACATGGAATCGCTCTGAGCTATGTTCCACCGGATCGATCCCTTAAGGGTCCAAAGTACAAAATGGCTGCAAACTTCAGCATGATGTTACTCGGATACCATGATGCTTAGAAACTTATTTTTTGATCCATTATTTTTTGATCCAATAGAATTATGTTGAGCCCTTCTACAAAAACCTCTCTCAGTTTTGGCTATCTCAGAGTGATTTTCCTGTGGTGGTGGATTTTCACTTGGTGGAAAAAGCATCAAATGCAAGCAGTGCAAAGTTGCAAAGTGGTGCAACTTTCATTCAAAAACTTTTTTGACCAAGAGGACTATTCCAACACATCTAAATAATTATTTTTACACTAGGAATGGTTCTATTTCACACTGAAACACATGGAATCGCTCTGAGCTATGTTCCATCAGATCGATCCCTGAAGGGTCCAAAGTGCAAAATGGTTGAAAACTTCAGCATGCTATTACTTGTATACCAGTACACTTAGAAACTTCTCATTTGATTCTACAGAAAGGCATTGGGCCCCTCTAAAAAAACCTCTCTCATTTTTGGCTATCTTGGAGTGGTTTTCTCATGGCGACGGATTTTCAGTTGATGGAAAAAGTGTCAAATTCAAGTTGTGCAAATTTACAAAGTGGTGCAAATTTCACTTTACAACTCATATGAACAAAATAACTATTCCAACACATCTAAATAGGTATTTTTATGCTAGGCATGGTCTTTTTTCACACTGAAACATGTGGAATCTCTTTGAGCTACGTTCCACCTGGTCGATCCCTTAAGGGTCCAAAGTGCAAAATGGCTGCAAACTTTAGCATGCTATTACTTGGATAATGTGATGCTTAGAAAATTCTCATCTGATCCTACAAGATTGCGTTGATCCCCTCTACAAAAAAATCTCTCGGATTTTTCTATCACGAAGTGATTTTCCGATGGTGGCGGATTTTCACTTGATGGAAAAAGCATCAAATGCAAGCAATGCAAAGTTGCAAAGTGGTGCAAATTTCATTCTACAACTTGTGTGACCAAGTAGAGTGTTCCAACATGTCCAAATAGGTATTTTTACGCTAGGCATGGTCCTCTTTTGCACCGAAACATGTTGAATCACTCTGAGCTATGTTCCACCAGATCGATCCCTAAAGGGTCCAAAGTGCAAAATGGCTGCAAACTTCAACATGTTATTACATGGATACCGTTACACTTAGAAAATTATCATCTAATCCTATAGGAAGGCATTGAGCCCCTATAGAAAAACCTCTCTTGGTTTTGGCTATCTTGGAGTGGTTTTCTCGTGGCAACGAATTTTCACTTGATGGAAAAAGTGTCAAATTCAAGCTTTGCAAAGTTGCAAAGTGGTGCAACTTTCGCCTGCAACTCGTATGACCAAACAAACTATTCCAATACATATGAATAGGTATGTTTATTCTAGGAATGGTAATTTTTTTCACTGAAACACGTGAAATCACTCTAAGCTACGTTCCACTGGATTGATCCCTTTTAGGGTCCAAAGTGCAAAATGGCTGCAAAATTTAGCATGCTATTACTTGGATAACATGATTCTTAGAAAATTACCATCTAATCCTATAGGATCATGTTGAGCCCCTCTACAAAAACCTCTCTCGGTTTTTGCTATCTCAGAGTGTTTTTCCCATGGTGGTGGATTTTCACTTGATGGAAAAAGCATCAAATGCAAGCAGTGCAAAGTTGCAAAGTAGTGCAACTTTTGTTGTGCAATTTGTGTGACCAAGCAAAATATTCCAACATGTCCAAATAGGTATTTTTATGCTAGGCATGGTCCTCTTTCACACTGAAACATGTGGAATCACTCTGAGCTATGTTCCATCAGATCGATCCCTTAGGTTGGAGGAGTCGAAAGTTGCAAATTTGTAAGTTGCTTAAAGCAACAAATTTGAAATGCAATGGTTACTTGTTTTGAAAGTTGGTTTTTAGTTAGTTGAGGGCATGGATCAATTAGAAAAGGGTTTAAAACACTATGTAAAGCCTTGAGAGGCTCGAATGGAGGTTGTTGATGAACTTTTGGAGAAGATAAGATAAGAATTATTCACACTATTCTGTTTTTTTTTAGATTTTTTATACAAACTTGTTGATCCCGTACTTGTTATGACCTCTAGCTTCCTATACATTCCCAAGGATGACATGGATTGAAAGAGGGATGAGTTCACAATAACCCATCTCTCATGATAACGAATGACCTACTTAGGACTCATTGCATGTAGGTGATGCTCACAGAGGTGAGGTACTAGGCCTTCCCAGGAGGTCACCCATCCCAGTACTACTCTAGCTCAAGTGCTTAACCATGAAGTTTTTTCCCCATGGTTAAGCCCACTTAGCTTGCAACCCCATTTGCAAAACCTTCAACAAGTGTTGTTCCTTATGGAACATTCATTATAGATCCCTTTATCTCATCAATTGATAAGTAGGAGGTATTTTCTACAATGAATCAAATTGTGATATTGTTATCAGGATTCAATTGTGTAGTTTTTGAGTATAAAAGAGAATAAGAAGCGAAGATCAGGGTAATCAATTTTCAGACTTATTTTTATTATTGAATTACCTAGTGTGGGATTGGTCTATATGAGAAAAAAATAATAATATGGGAGTATATGTTTCAAGCATATAATCCGGAAAGGACTCAAAGTTAGATGTATGAGTACAAAGTATCGATCAAGAAAGGCATCCCAATTCTCAAGGCCTATATATCAATGATAGGAAGATTTATATTCAAAGCTAGCACATGATTTTAATTGATTAATTAGAAACAACTATTATATTTATTTATCAAATTTCCATTATCAAATTAATATTTGAATTAGATTTCATATTCAAAATTTATTTAATTTATAATTTCGAGACTCCGTTATCTATCTTAATAATATTGGATGACAACCTTTGTCAATCCAATAAGAAATAAATAAAAAATATACTGATCTAGAGCTCGAGTCATTATAGTGGTATTAGAGTGAATGGACCTACTAGCCTTTGGGTATTGCAACAAATTCACTTTCCATTAGAAGCATCGCATCCGATGATAGTGATTGGTATTACTCAAGAAGGATTAAAATATTAAAGACATTTGTGGAAATCAGGATAAGTAACCTTCTTATGGACTTAGGGTTACAATATTTGATCTACAACATGTTCCACCATTTCTTTAGTAGGATCAAGAACACACATAATGAAGGTGTGTTTGCAGCCATGAAAGATTATGGTTTGAACTATCCAGAAGAGTGATGTTTTATCTCGACCACCCATATCTATACCATGGTTTGTTTGGAAACAAGGATGGGTTTTCTCTTCATTGGCATATACATTATTCCTCGATGTGTTCACACTAGTGTTAAAAGGCTTGGAATCACCTCGAACTTGAGAAGCCAATTTTTGACTTGGACTCGGGCTCAAAGCCCAGACTTGACAAATAGAAAAACCTAAGAAATTCAAAGATTTTTAAGGATTTAAAACTTGTTTCACGCACCCTTTAATAAATAAACCTGAAAGACACAATAGCATCATCAAATAGAAATTACTATGATCCCATACACAAAAATAAATCAATCACATAAGTATAAGCATCAATAAAAGATATTTGTATTAACATAGAAATTACCTTGAATACACGTAACTCATAATTATTGAACCATCAATTTAGAATGCAAATATGGATAGGAATTGATAAAAGATATGTGTATTAACCGAATATCCATGTAGGAATACATCAATATATGTCGATATAAGTATAAAATATATGTACAAAATAGCCATATAGGCTTACGAGAATGCCATATAGGCATACAATTTCAAATATGTCCAATAAAAAAATATGTACAAAACTGCCATGTAGGCATACAACAAAGGACTCTGGAATCAAAAGTCATTGCCCTCCATGCCCTGGAAATAAAATATTTCCCTTTCCTTTTCGCTCGGATGGCAATAGGTCTATCACTCATTTTTGCTATGCTTATGGAGTGCTCCTGTTACTCCTCCTAGGGTTTATTTCATGGTGAATTTTTAACTGTTACAATAAGAAGTAAAGACATGAATATATAGAAATTACATTATCAAAAATGATATATTTGACAAAATAATAACTTACAACCATCTCACGATCTCTATCTATGAGGGAAATATTCTCATGCCCATGCTCAAGCGTGCTCAAGCCCTGTATAAACCATACATACAAATTAAACTACGTGAATCAATAATGGTTTGATTTTTCACTAAATAACATCTATAACAAGAAATGTAAATTGAAATTTACTAATTTGCCTCATACCTCTTCTATCAGAGCCATTGAGGATTGTATAGCAGATGTCACACCAATATCCATTGCCCTCATCACATTTAGAAGTGTATCGTCTCGCAACAACTAAATATATATATATATATATTCAACGTAATCAACGATGTGCATATAAACTACACAAATATATTAAGTACTTGATTCATTAGTTAAGCTCTTTACTCTATTACCTGCATGAAGTTTTGAGTAAATCCACCGCCACTAGGAAGTGTTCCATCAAAACCTCCAATATTAGTCTGTTCAACATCCAAAATTGCATATTAAATTACCATTCATAAAACAATGCTATTAACATGCAATAAATTTATAATTGTTTACTAGTTACATACCCTAGCGATAGTCATACTACAAAAATAGGTTGGTGGGGAGCTAGTGTATCCAGTCTCAACACTGTGACCTTGCAATTTTATTAAAATCATAAAACATTTTTAGTTAATATTGCATTTCAAAATCAAAATTTAATAAATTAAATTCAATGATTACATGCACTAACTTTTACTTGACTATAAATTCCATATGCCTCATGCAAAATTTTAGTTGCCCTCTCCATATCCATAGTTGCAGACGGATCCTGTGTACTAGTATCCTGAGTGTCGGTGGGGTCATATGAACAAGTATCCCCACAAGATTCAAACACATGTGTTCGAAGGCCACCACTCGAAGACTCCCCTCGATGGTGATGTAGAATAGGGATAGTATGATGGATGACACTCTAAGTCAAAGTGTTGATTGCCTGCAATGTTTCTATGTCAACACTTTCCTTCATGATGGAAGACATAACAACATGCTCATGAGGTGGCCTAGTGATAGCTTGTCTACCTTGCCACATAGGATCCGATTGTGCACTAGGTCTATCCTGAGCTGACCCCCCACCTATCCCTGGAAATCCCTCATATTAAAATAATTTGGGATTTTGTTCAATATGAACTCACTATATAGTTTCCTAAGGAAATATTGCAGGACCTCACAATTGTTACACGGTGGGTAATTGAAGACCATGTAATACCTATCATAAAACTGGTCCCTAATTTGTTAGTGGTGGCACCAATGGATAGGAAACCTCTTTGCATTGAAGGTAAGATTTTGATTTGTGTGTGGGTCAGTGAATAATGAGCACAAATCACCTTTTGTAATTTTTAAATCCTTCACATCCTTGTATGCTAGTTTATTTGCATAATAATCCCTAGCCACCTACCTCCTATCTTGCCATCCAGTTATTTGTTTGCTAATTGAATATACATTTTTTAACATATCTTTTAATGAATTTTCTAGGGTCATTCTTTCTGCAGTTGAACCATTTGGATCACTCAACCTACTGATCGAATCCTTAATTCTCTTTTTGTTGTTCTCAATTTCACTCATTAAATTTTGTTGAGTGCTAGGAGGGGGTTGAGTCATTGGTGGAGGAGGTTATAATGTGGTTGATTTTTATCTTGAGGATTTCGTTGGTCTTCCTATTGAGGATTTTGAGGAATTGCAGGTTGATTTCATCTCCTAAAAATACAAACAAATAGATATCAAATTAGACCTAAAACTAACTAATTCAAAACAAAAACCATAGAATCCTTACCTCTCACAATTCCTCATCGTTGTGGTGCCATTGTTGCGAAGAAATAGGGATTGTTGGTGAAGACATTTGTTGAAATGCTCCTTCTAGAACATGAGCATGAAATTATTGTGGTTTTGGCCGCAGCTGCAAAAAAACCAGTCGAAATCCTAATGAGAGATTTTCATTTTTTTTTTTGCTTTTAACAATCAATAATGCGAGCACGTTATAACGTCGTCGCATTATTGGTTTGTAGTTGCTGAGCCTCAGTCTCGACATAATGATCCATAATGCAAGCACATTATAATGCGCTCGCGTTATGGTTTTCTAAATATTTTTTTAGAGGGTGTCCATGGAATTGCTACCCATTTCCATGCACCTGCCCTACTATTTACCTAAGTAAGCTTAACTAAGGTGTAATGTTCATAATTACACCAATAAAAATGTTTCTCCTTTCTGACTAAACTAAAACATATGTGATGAAACATATAACAACAATAATACATCAACTCCCAATCATCTATGGGAAAGTAAAATTGAATGCAATCCAAGCCATGAGATAAGCAAGACCTATTTTACATCTCCACACTATCCCATGGCACATGCAACAAAAATTGGAACAAACCCCTCAAACTACCAATTCAGTCGAGTAGAAACTCAACCCTTTTAATATTAACTCTAGACCATAAGCAGTACCAAAGAGACAAATTAGCATCATACAAATTACATTAAAATCATTAAATGATGCTAAAAAAAAATTCAATGCCCTCCTTTGACAGCTTCCTACAATATTATGCTTCCATTAGAAGATAAACATAGAACCAATATCTCTTGCAAAACCAAACAAACATAATCTTGAGATAAAACATTGAGAACCCGATTTGAGATACACAACATTATCTATAAGATGAAATGAGGAGAAAAATATGCAAATTGAGATCATCCTCTAAACTGCAAGAGCATAACATCAAATATGGAGAAATGTGGAGGATTTCTTTTAACGTTGTTGATTGCAACAACATAGTATTCACTTTGTGATCTTTGGAAACATATATGGTAACTATTATGCTTTGAAATAAAGAACATATAGAATATACATGTATATCTAAAAAAACTCCTAACCAGAAGGCCATATCTTCAAATGCAGTGGGATGCAAAGTATTCTCCAAAAAAATTCAATGTACACCTTCCTGAGCAATTGTTTGCATGAAAAATATTCATGATTTATTTCATAGCTTATGTGATTCTTTTCAAAAATATACAATTAATACAACATTGGAAACATCATAAAAACACTTATGATCAACATATTGATTGTGGCACATGCAACCATCCACACACTATCACTCTGCTAGCATCAAAGACAATAACAACAACAATATCCATTTTGTTGGCATCGATGAAAACACCTACAACAATTTTGTGACAAAAAAAATCACACCTCATCTTTGAGTGTCCTTTGAGAATTGAAAAGGATTCATAAATAGTTTCATTCTCCCAGAAACATAACTTGGAGTATAACTTGATACTAGATTGTAAAGCTTTATCAATTTAAACACAAACATAAAACTTGGAAGAAAGGAAACTTTTTCTATGTTTGGTAGTATTTCCAATGGAAAGCCATCGACTAATAACATTATCTATACCTTGGTTGGTACTTTCATCCCAAAATTATTGTGGGAGCTTGGTAATATGAACCCAAATAATATTCATTATCACCTTGGTAGAATCAAATAAAGTATTCCATCTATAAATTATGATAAGTCCTACCAAGAAACTAGGGGACTCTCTGAATAGCTCTTGAACAATTATTCATGGAACGAAAGGAGAGAAGGAGGTATCCATTTAACATTTGAGTAACGTAAATACTAGAAAATTTCTAGAATTTGGTCACCCAACTACAAATAACATGACTATTTTGTCAATAAACCAAGAATCTATCTAAAAGGTGGAAAATTGGAGCCCTTTTCACCTTTAGGGGTTCAAACTAAAAGGGGCAACTTTCATTAACTTTCACTCAAGAAAAAACCCTTGAGATCTCAAAAGAGAAAGAGATATTGCAAGAGGGCCATCTTAGGGATTGGATATCATCTAATGAGGGGTTCAAAACCAAGTTTAGAGTTGGAAAAGAAAATTAAATGCAAAATGTAAGACAAAACCCTAATTCAATGCAATGACTTATGAAATGACCTAAACATACAAATAGACAGAATAAAAAAGAAAAAAGATGAATAATGTGCACCTGGAAACCTTGAAGTGATTCGAAACAACTCTAAAACACTAAAGATTCTAACTTTTTGACCAGCTAGGACTCATTCATCAACTTGGGTGAATTAGTCCCAAATCTGGGTTTTTGTTTAGAAGTCAGTTTTGGGAAAAGGGTATCAAAATCTACAAACAGCTATAGTGGGACTCATTCACCACTCCTGGTGAATCAACCCCATTCTTATTTTTCAATAATTTAAAGTCTTGATCTGCACTTCAACACCTGTTCTTTCCTTCTAACTTGAGTTTTGGATCTGAATCTGTGAAAACACCTACAAAAAAAAAATATAACTTGATTTTCTAATGTGGGGTTTTCCTTGGTCAAAACCTTAATTTGATAATTAAACCTTGAGTAAAATAATGAAATATGCATGAAAACCCTAGCCTTAGATGTGTCTAAGACTAATAAATCTGAAAAAAGATGCAATCCTATCCTAATATGCAAGAATATAATGCAAGAATGGAAATATGGAGATAAGAAACTCACTTGAGGAGATCCCTAATCTCCCTAAATGAGCCCTAATGATGCTTGTTCCTTCCTTAAGCTAAATGTAGAGTCTTTAGGCTTGGCTTGATGGCTAGTTACATCTCCCTAACCTAGAATCCATCATGATTCACCATAGAAAACCATTATCAACCCTTGATAATGCTCAATATTAATGTTTCTCCAAGACTTCAACTTTTTTTGCTTTTGAAACCTGAATGCTTTTGTGAAAGATTGCTTGAAGATCCTTGATGCTTGTCTCTTGAAAATGCTTGCTCAAAGTGCTTAGAATATGATAAAAATGTCTTAGAAACTTGATTATATAGGCATTAACACCTAATTGACCATTATTTAGATCTCAAAGGCCGAAATCCACCAAACATTTAAATTAGAATGCTGAATTTCCCACTCAAAATTGAAAAAGACCCCATTTGGAACCTGATTCACCCAAGGTGGCGAATGAGTCCCATCTTAAGTTTTTGAGGTGGGTTTTCAATATTTTTGGTGTTTTGAATGATTTTATTGGTATTTTAGGGGAAATGATCCTCAAGATCCAAAATAATGGGTCTTAGGGGCTTATAAATGATGATTTTAAAGGGAAATTAATGCAACGGTGCCAAAATAGGTCCAAATTAAGTGTGAAATTGTCTCACTTTCAAGGGCATAAAATTTTCTACACTACATTTAGCCCCCACTTTAGCACCCATATGACTCTCCATGTATATGTAAGCTAAAAGAATCCAATAATAACCTCTATTTCATAAAAGGATACACATACATGTTGAATCATGATATGGGAGAATGTAGCCCCCATTGTAGCCATCTGCAAGACCATAATGTTAGGAATTGCATATTGCAACATGAATTCATTAGTTGTCCCAATATCCTCTTATCTAACTTCTTCTAGAAATCGAATTGGAGGGTAGATGTATGACCCCCCTTGATTTCACTTTCTTTATGGAGGTGGAATCAATGCCGTAATCTAGCCACATTGAATAGGGTAAGTCATGTCATAGGGTATTTCAAAGTACCATACTACATAATGATATACTATTGATGATGTCAACAATGAGATCATGATTCCAATGCAACAAATGACATTGAAAACGAAGCTCTCTAGAACCTGATATGTTGATTTGAATGAAATGCATCTTTTAACCCTAATATAGTAAAAACCCAAATTTTAACTTATATAAGAGCAAAAAGTGAAGTAAATTATAACTATTTTTTCATTTACCTTTTTTGTAGCTTGAAGTTGATTTAAGAGTAGTTAAATATGCCTAGTAGATGATATTATAGGCTTGCGAGATTGAATGTCCTTCTAGACCAAGTGGCACACAACGAGTGCCAACATGAGGTGAGTTGATTTTTTTGCCTTAGATTTTTCATTACACATTTATTTTATGATTTTTACACATTTATAGGTTAATTTAGGGCCTTGGAAAAAAGTTCACAAAGTGTCCCCTTTTTTTGCGAAGTGTCCCCTTTTTTTGCAAAGTGTCCCTTTCTTTTGTGAAGTGTCCCATATTTTAGCAAGGTGTTCTATTTCTTCGCGAAGTGTCCCAAAAGGGGTCTAAAGTGCTCAGGGACTCTAGGAAAGAAAACTAGAAAAACTTTAGTAAACTTTTATGATTGTTGATTGAAAGATTTAAAAGTTTAGACTACTTATAGGACATATTTTTGCTTTTTTTTCAGGTGCCCACTCATTCGCATTAGTGTCTGGGTGGTAGGTAGATCCGTCTTGTTCAAGATTTAGCAGCCACTCTTTTAGTGGAGGATACAAGTATTTTACATACTATAGGACTATACTGAGCGTACCTCATACCCCCCATAAGGTACCATGATCCAATGCTGATGGTGCTAGCAGAGTGTTGGGACGCCGATGCATCTACATTTCATCTACCTACCGGTGCAATGACCATCATACTGGAGGACATGCACCACATACTTTGAGTTCCTATTCAAGGTGACCAAGTACATTTCCAAGTGGATTGGTAATTTCATCAGATGAAATGCAACATGAAGTTTTGTCTTTGTGGACTAGTGCATGATGAGAGAGTGAGGCCACAGATAGATCTTTCTATGCTACTATATTCTTGTGCACCATTAGTTAGATGGATTATGATGCTAATAGTGGAACTAGTGCTCATCCTTGAAAATTGGGGAGTGCATCTAGAAGGAGGACTAGTACACATGATATGAGGTATGGTAGAGCACAAAACAGTATATGCCTAGGGGCGCAACATCCTGACACACCTTTACTATGATCTTGGATTATTTATCTTTCAGGAATTGGATAGTATGGTACACTATACATTACTATAGGTTTGGTGCCTTAAGCATATTACTTGTACCAGAACCACTGACTTCCCATTTCCAATAGCCTTGGGGTATCCTCGAGCCTTCATCTATCCTCTACGATGGTTTTGGCAGTATGGTTATTTGCACTTTTGGAGAGTACAATTAGACCAACTGGAGGAGGATGAGATCCTTTAGAGACCTTATCAGCTTGTGCTCTAGTAGATAAATCACACTTGGCCGATGCGAATCTATTGTAGCTGGATAGGTTTTTAATTGGTAGACCCGATTACATACTGTGGCCTTTCTACTATGATCGTGTCATGAGATAGTTTGGGCAAGTCCAAATAGTACCCAATAATGAACCTTCTTTACGAGATTGGTGTTGAGTTCCCAGAGACTCGGTGATTTGAGATGATTCACTATAGAGGATTTTATCTAAAATTACTCTAATCATTCAGATCATGATGTGCCTCTGGTCTCCGACACTGATGACCTCAGTGTCATATATTACTATGAGGATTGGTGGAAAGTATCACAACCAACTCCTTTATTTCCTATGGAGGAGCCAATAGGTGATGCATGACCACTCCCAAATGAGAGGGATGAGATAGAGGAAAGGGCCGAGGAGACACGCTACAGGGTTGTAGACATATTTATAGATTTCATAGATGAAGAGTACAATGAAATTTCAGATCCTAACTACGATGATCAGGAGGGAAGAGATGAGGACAATGATGAGGAGGAGGATACCATGAGTGAGAGTCGTGAGGCAGTATATGAGGATCCAGTGGGCCATCAGTGGGTAGAATCCTCTCCCATTTGTATTACTATATTATGAGTAGTATCTATAGTAGGCACTAGTACCTACAATCATGGAGAGGCTAGCACATCTTCCATGCCCCCTGCACATGACAAGGTTGATTTCACATAGCCTACTAGAGAGATAGGTGATGATATTATATTTACTATTATTCTTTATGCTTATGCTTATATTTTATGCTTTAATACATAAATATCATGATGTGAACTGATTTTTTTTGTTTTTTCTATCTTGGAGGGTCTATGAGAGATCTTTAGGATCTCTATCATGAGGTGGTTGCAAAGATAGTGCCCCCATCAGTAAACAAGGAGGATGCAGACTCAAACTATGTGCCACCATCCATCATGTATCAGGATCTAGAGTCATTCTGGCCATACATCAAACTACGAGCAACATATGAGAGTCTCAGGAGGCACATCCACCAAGGTGGTACTTCCTAGGATGCACAATCATCTCAGACCCTTGCCAAGTTTGGGAGACTAGAGTCCAAGGTAGAAAAACTATAGGTAGAGAGAGATCAAATAGAAGGGGAACATTGGGAGGCCCTAGTATATATAAAGGACTTACAATTTTCCATTAGTACATTCAATGGATCACGAACACAATCTCACACCACTATCTCTCAATAGACTGCTAGTAGACAAATGTGAGCATTAGGTTCTGAGGGATCTAGCAGTCACAGGCCTTAGTGGCATTGTATATATTGATGAGATGTACACAAAAATTATATATATATATAAGAATATGATGTTTTATTACTTGTCTTTATGTGTTGAATGTTAAATGGAAATGTGATTAATTAAATATCCTTTGTAAGATTATTTAATGAATATATCCATGATTTAACATGCTTTATGTGATCTAATTAAAACTTTCTCTATCTTTTCGTAGATGCAACATTGTGATTAAGTATGTTATGCTAAATTAAATGCACCTATGATCTAATTAAAGCACCTTAAATGCATATAAGGATCTAATCTAACATAACACACAAGATTAACTTGAAGAGAATGAAACCTAAAGTAATCACATAAAAATGAAATAAATAATCACTTTATTATTCAAGACACACAAATAACTGTTTGAGATAAAAGGAGCAGTATGAGAGCACATGGAGTATTATCCACTAACTCTAACAGCACTGCTTTATCATTCATACTATTCAAAATTATTATACATAATACTAGTTTAGATGCATGACATTGATAGGGTCTTTGAGAGGTGTACCATCCATTTTTGTTAACGTGTATGCACTAGACCCATAACTTGCATTAATTATGTAAGGTTCCAACCAATTAGGACTAAATTTTCCTTTTAGAATCATGTCAAAATTAATGTTTCATTGATTTTCATATAAGACTAAGTCACCTTTACTAAATACACGAGAGACAACATGATCACTATGACTACATTGTAATTGTCTAGCATAATCTTGGAGATGCCCAAGAGTGTTAATACACTATTCATCAAGAATTTCAAGCTAGTGTAATCATTGTTCTTTATAAGTGTTGTCATCAAGTCCTTGAAGATAAATCCTTAACATGGGGATTTCCAACTCTAAGGGAATAATCGCCTTAGTACCATAGACAAGGTTATAGGGTGTTGTTCTAATGGATATTTTGATGCTAGTATGGTAAGCCCATAATGCATATGTCAATTGTGTGTGCCAATCCTTGTTATGTTTATTTATTGTCTTCAAGATTTGTTTCAGAGTTTTATTGGTTGATTCATCTTGACCATTAGATTATGTGTAGTAAGGTGTTGAAAAGTGATGTTGGATATTGAATGTGTCAAGGAATTTATTCACATCATTTTTCTTAAATGGTGTCTCATTTTCTAAAACTAACGTGGAAGGAAGTCCAAAATGAGAAATAATGAAATGGCATATTACATCAGCAGTCGTGGATCAAAGAGGAAAAACTTCTACCAATTTTGTGAAATAATTTGTCATGGTGATTATAAAAGTTTGTCCAACAAATGAAGGTGGTGAAATTTTTCCAATTGGATCCAGTCCCCATACTAAGAATGACCAAATAGGAATTTGGGCCCGAAGATCAGAAGGATGAGCATGAATTAAAATGCTATGTTCCTGACATTTGTGACATATCTTAACATACTCAAATAAATATTTTTCCATATGTCTCCAGTAATATACCATGTTGATGAGTTTTTCTACTAAGGATCTCCCTCAAAAATGACCTTCATAGGCACCTGCATGAGGCTCTTTGAGTGCTATGGGGATTTCAGATAAGACATCGAAGTAGAATTTGGTTAAATGATCTTCTATATAATACATCGATGAGGATGATGTACTTGGTTGAATAATTTTGCAAGTGAGTTCAGTTGTTCTTTATTGTTGGCTCAAGAAAGGAATTTTCTTTCAAATAGTTAAATATTATATCATACTATTCACTCAAATATTTCTTGGTTGTCGCAAATACTTCTTTTGATTTATTATTGATCGATGGTTTCATGATTGGGTGAATAGTAAATGTGAAATAATTTGAAGGATCTTCAAGCAATATAAGAGAAGTTGCTCTCGTCATTGCATTTTCATGTCGATTATCCTATTGTGGGATGTTGTCAATGGTAAATGATTCAAACTTATCTAAAGAATTCATTATGAGATCCTTGTATTTTGATAATTTTTCATGCTTCACTTGATATGTTCCATTTATTTTCTTAATGACTAGTTGTGAATCAATAAATAACTTGACATTTTTGAATCTAAAAGCTAAAATAGCATGCAGTCCAACAATTAAGGCTTCATATTCTACTGTGTTATTAGTGCATAGGAATTTTAAGCAGTACAATAAGGGAATAGGCTTTCCTCGAGGAAAAATTATTATAACCCCAGCATTGGAGCCTATTCTACACTTAGATCAATCAAAGTATAATTCCCATGCTTTTTCATCGATATTAGGAAGGGGAAAATTATCTTTTAAAGATGCTTTATTCAGGTCATGAAAATCTATACAAATCCTAATATGGTTGTTAGGTTTTCTAACTACAAAAATATTTGAGAGCCAATGAGAATAATGTATAGGTCTTATGAAACCAGCTTCAAGGAGTTTTTTTGAGTTCTCCCTTAACAAGAAAGGCTATCTTAGGATTCATTTTTCATCTTTTTTGAATGTGCTTAGCATTTTCAGAAAGGATGATTTTGTGTGTCACTATCTTAGAATCAATTCTTGGCATATATGAGTAAGTCCAAGAGAAAATTTTGGGAAAGTCATGAAGCGAAGTTGTATTATCCTCTTCTTCTTCATCATCAAGGAAATTTCCTATCTTAATAACCTTATCCTTATCATTGATGTCCATTGGTATGTCAATTGTATCTCCTAGAGGAAGTGCAATTGGCTTGGGAAATTCAAGGTTGTATTCTTCTATACTTATGTCTATCTCATTACTTTCATATTTTGCATCATTTTTCTTGGTGATAATCATAGCACATGTGACTTTTTTCTTTTGAGGGGTAGTAGGTGACTTTTCATAAAATCCTAACATTTTCTTCAATGCTTCATCACCTTCAAAGTATTTCCATGATGGTTCAAAATCCATATCAAGGAGTTCAGGATGTTTAAAAGTGGGGTTGATTTGCACATCATAGTGTGGATATTTAACAATGGTCTCTTTATTTCTTGTGTAGTCTTATAAGGAAAATACCCCAAACCAATTTTTGTCTCTTGAATGAGGCTCTATAGGAACTCGAATTCCTTTTTCTTTATTTACACATCCTCTACCATTATAGCCCAATTGATTCACAAGTTCATAACCTCTCCCTTAAATTTTTTCTATTTCTTTCAGGTTTGGTCGGTCTTGATAATCTATCTCATCAAAGTTAGTTATATAACTTATATCTTCTTCAAGAGCGGGTGAGTTGGATGTTTGTGAATTTTCTTCTAGGTTTTGATTGGACATGACCTTTGGTTGCTTTTGTTTCTCATCTTTTTTTCTTGTGATTATGCATTCTCCCACAAACAAGGGTGTGAACTACAAGGAACCCCAATCATCATCTAAATTTTTTGACATTGTTTTTATTTCTTACTCGTCTTCTTCTATAGGATTTCTATTGGATGTTGGAATAAATGTGCTCAGAGGACTTGATGTTCCTTTTTCAACTTGTAAGCAACTTTTAGGCTCAAAGTATATTTCAACTTGGTAATCCTTGTTTTTATAGACATATTTCATTATGCGATGAAGGTTTGAAAGCACCACATTCATCTCATGAATCCATGGTCTTCCAAAAATATGATTGTATGAAAGGTCATGAGGCATGACATGAATAGGAGTTTGTAAGGTAGCCTTTTTTACTGTAATAGGTAAAGTAGTCACACCAAGCGATTTCTTTCCTACATTGCCAAATCCTTGAATCAATAAGAAGTCAAGTTCCAATTTTTATTTGTCTACACACAATCTACCTAAGAGTTTCACATTGCACACATTAAGGGATGAGCCATTATCAACAAGGGTCCTTTTTATGCATATTATATTGAATTGGGTTATTATCATGAAAGCATCATTTTTATTTGTCAATTCCAAAGGAGGTATCCCATGTTGATCAAAGGTTATCTCTACATTAACTATATTTATTCCTTGTATGGGAGTTGCTACATCATTTGCATTTGTACTAGGAGGAACCACCACATTTTATAAGGTTGTTTGCAGCATAGTGTGATAGTTAGGTAAATTTTGAATTAAGTCCCATAGGGATATATTTGCAAGAGTATACTTCAATTGTTTAATGAGATTATACTCCTTCCCACTATGCGAAGTTAAACATGGATAACTAGGAAAAATGGGATTAGGCAAAGGTAAGTGTGTCAGGGTTGGTTTTTGCGACTATAGGTTATTTTTAGTGTTATATGTATGAGTAACAGTATTATGACTTGGTTTCTGTAAAACATTATTCTTAAGTGGATAAATAATATGTCACCAAAAATTGTATACTTTGATACTTTTCGCTCATTTGTACCTGTGCCTATGGACTTTGGACCATTTTTAGCCTCTTTTTACTTCTTTCCAAGCCTTGTGCCTAAGTGTTGTAAGCTGTTGTAAAAACATTTCACACTCTCCTAGGCTTGTCATCACTTAATAAATAGGTATGTGCAAGATCATCATGGAAAAAACAAGCCCTTAAGTGGCAATAAAAACACAAAAAATCAG
The DNA here is from genome assembly GCA_007115665.2 of Sequoiadendron giganteum. Taxonomy (NCBI): domain Eukaryota; kingdom Viridiplantae; phylum Streptophyta; class Pinopsida; order Cupressales; family Cupressaceae; genus Sequoiadendron; species Sequoiadendron giganteum. Next base: position 906,944,708 of record CM021100.1, on the reverse strand, counting down.
AGTTAGACAACTTGACGTAAAAATTTGAATAAGTTATCTATATTATTTCAAAAAAATGTAAAAATAGAATTTGTAGAAAATTGAATGTAGTTTCTAAACTACTAGACCTTTATTTTAAAAAATAAAATCTATTTGGTGAAAATTTCAAATTTCAATGTAGTAGCATTTAAATTTTAGGGTAAAAATAAGAAGTAGGGGTCTGTCTGACCACCCTAACCACAATAAAATGATAATATTTTTTATAAGATTTTATATGTAAGTAGAGGACTCATGTCCCGATGTGATGCATATTTGTTTATAATTTCTTTCCATGTAAATAATTAATCATGATTTTTTTATTACAACTTTTAAACAATATAAAAGGTCGTCTGTCGAACCACCTTAACTTGGTCAAAAATTCATGAAATTAATTTTTTTTTTTTTAATCCTATAGTATGCAAAGAATAGAATGTGATGCATGTTTTGGATTAAAAAAAAATCATACAATTTGAAAGTTATAGATGTTTTTCAACCAGCCTATCAATCAGGACTTTATTCGTAATTCTAATAGAAAATGAATAATAATTTGTTATTAAATTCAAAGTACAACATAATTTATATTGGTGGAAATTTGAGAATCTCCTCTAAAAAACCTTTTCGTTTCATAAATTTTGGGTACAAAAAAATGTGTCAGCCACATGGGCCATCATATGGCTTACATATCGCCACTTTTTGGCCCATCATGATCCTGCACATACCCAAACCCTTTATCATACCAAAATGGCCCCTTAATACACATACATGGCCTATTTTAGTGTGTTTTGTGAGACAATCCTGACAAGAAACAATAATCATATTTTAATCCCCAAAAAAAATGAAAAATGCCCAAGTGGAATAGGTTACCATGTTGGAAAACCAAGTCCTATGTGGCATAAAATTCAATTTTAAATTAACTTCTTTGAGAATTTTGGTTTGTAAAACCCTAAGGTCGGCTTGTATGGTGTTATTTCAGGAAAAATAGGGAATAAATTGTATAAATAAGCTTCAAAACCCTAATTTATCATTAGAAACCCTCATTCTTCTTAGCACACACTCTTTTGACCTATCATATCTCCTTCTCAAGAAAGATAGGGTTTCAGATTCTAGGTCAATAAGTTATCTTTGTTGAAGCACTCAAGGGTTGAATCATCCATTGTTGAAACTCAAGATCGACCATCACGAGAAGGTAACTAAGTACATTTCGTCAAATTTCATGCGCTCTTATTTATTTTTATCATTTGATTTAATTATCTACAAAGGGGCTTGACCAAGGAAAGCCCCCATATCCTAACATCCAACATTTTATTCTTTCTCTTCATGTGTGTTTGCAAATTTAGGTGTATTGGGAGCCTGAAGATCATTCAAAAATTTGACCAAGCTCTCTAAGGTTGAAGAAACCCTAGTAGAAGCTTGGAAGACTTCCATAGACCAAAATCTTCACTTTCAAGATGAGATACCTAAAGGAGCAAAAAATACTGACCAAAGGCCTTAGATCCTATATTTTGGTTCAAAAAAATTCAGAAGAGGACTAGGTCGCCACTTTGGGTGACCCAGTCCCGCTGAATCTTTTTTCCAGAAATATTGGTAGATATGGATACCCTTTTGGTTGAAACAAGCTCTTGAGTAGTTTTCTAGAATTTTCCCGATAGAAGGACTAGGTCACCCTACTTGGCACAAGTGTCCATTTCGGCATCAAAATCTAATCCAGTACCAACTAAATCTCCTACAATTTTCCAGGTTTGCATCTATTCAATATCATCCATTTCTATAATAGTTAGTGTATATTATTAGGTCATTTTGTATATATTTGCATATCATCATGTGTATTCCAACATAGTTGTATTTCATAGTTTATTACATTCATACTTACATTTAGATTATCTTTCCTTTTCTATTCATTACATTTAGGGAACTCCACACACATCTCATAAGACAAAAAATAACCCCCTTAACTCTTTGAGTGAACTGATCAAGAATCCATTAGTGCGAAAGAGAGCCATTCTTCCAAAGTTAGCTTATAGGTGAAAAACCCTAGAAGCTCATTGGGGAATCCTCTTTCCCTAATGTGCATCATTTTTGGTGATTCATTTTGGTGAACCTAACCTTCCTACACCTTATTTTTTTGATTTGGACCTCTTCCTCCTCCTAGGATTACATTGCATTTCATTAGGCATTGTTCAAATTGTATTCTAGGGTTTTAAACTTTACATTAGTGAAAGGTGCATTTAGGTTGCATTTTTGCATTTCAAATCATTAAATATTTTTGTAAATTATGCATTTTCATGTTAGTTGTTCATTCCCCATCCAGAAACCACCTGTATCCATCGAAATTTCCTAAAAAAACTCAAAAAAATAACTAGGAGGACTAAGTCGCCCTTATGGGCGACCTAGTCCCTCCAGGCTTCTAAAACTGCCCTTTACAATGCTCAAAACCCTATTTTCTAGCTTCTATTTTGTGCCATTAGCTACTTGTATCAATAGGCTGTGTTTTGATTACATGTATTTTATTAAAATTAGCTTAAATTAGCTCATTTCATGCATTGTACATTTTCAATTTTGCATTTCCAAAATTTCATTTTTAGATCATTGATAGTGTAATCAACAAATTGCCTTCTTTGTAATCTAAAAATTGTATTTTTTTTTTTTCTTTATATTGCATTGAAAATTCTTCAAACATTTTTGTTTCATTTCTTTCTAAAATTGTAATGAATAAGTTAGTAACTAAACATGTTAATCATTCTTTCATTGCATTCCCTAGATATGAGAGTCTAGTAAATAAAAACATTTATAATTATCTTGAACACACACATCCTACTATCTCTCCTCTTTGTGAGGATGATGTGTTAGAAGTAAATACATAGATAATCATGATGATCATAATTGTTCCTCTCTTGATACCTCTCCTTCTAGTGATAAAGGTATCTTGTTAAAAGAAGGTACAATTGTTGAGCATCATGATAGTCTTGCATGTTCTTCTCCTCGTCCCCTTTGGGAAGATAGATTAACATAAGAACATGAAATTATAAACACATTTTTAAACATTACCTTACCTTGTCTCCCTAACTATGATGATCAACCTTTCCCTTCTCCTCATGTCCATCCTCGATGCAAAGAGGACATGTTGGTGTTAGAAGATCCTTTTCTTAAGATACATAGGACTCTTGACCCTCCATCCCTATTTGAAATTCATAGTGATACTTCTCTTGATGCCTCCTCTTCTTGTAGTGAAGAATGTGATGAACCTCTTCCAAGCTATTCTACTAGGGTAGTTCGTATAAAAAAAGTGAATGAACCCTTTGAAAATCAATTAGACTCCCATCCTCATCCTTCCTCTCCTCATAATCCCATCATTAATTACTTCCTTAATAATATTATGCCCTTACAAGAAGATGTAGAGCCTATATTAGACTCTCCTTCCCTAGGGGATGTTAATATTATCCAACCTTAGTTCATCCTTTCTCTACTTTCTAAACCTAAATTCACTCTCTCCCCACCTAAGCCTAATGTGTTGGAGAAATTCAGTCATAATACCATTTCTCATACACATTACACCCGCAACAACCCACATTCCCAACCATCAACATCAGCACCCTTACCTTCATATCCTCCCATTCTTCCTGCTGCCCATCGCTTCAATTCCTTCCTTAGGGAGTATGACATTTTGATCAAGTAAGGAATAATGCCACTAAAATATCTTTATGGGACCTTATCCAAGCCTCCCCTCACTATCACCACCTCATGTAGGATGCCTTACAAAAAAATATTTTCCCTTCTAATGCACAAACCAATGAAATTGAAGCTATGATTAAAGGCTTGAATGCTGACATTGTTTTCCACCAAAGGGAGCTCCCTCCTTTGGAAGTGTAAAACAAAGTTGAAGCCTTTATGATCATATCTCAATAAAAATGCATCGGGATCAAGTGAACACTTGTTGCTAATGGATTCACTGCCAATGTGTGTAGTTTCAATATCTTAGATAGGCTCCATATCGATATATCGACCATCCAACACTCCTCCTTATCTCTCATTGGATTTGGCAGTAAAGGAAAAAAGGTGCTTGGTGTGATCACTTTGCCTCTTACAGTTGGAGTGGCCACATTAGAAAAATTGATCCATGTTATTCCTAATTATGTTTCATCCAACCTCATTTTAGGTAGGCCATGGATTCATGCAATGAATGGTGCGCCTTCAAATCTTCATTGAAAGATGAAGTACATCTACCACAAAATTGTGTACACACTCGACGTTGATCCCGAACCTTAAAGTGTCTTACACCTTGAGAAAAAAAATCCAAATGCTTCACCACTACACCAACCAAACAAGTGGAACCTGTATAACCAACATCCCTAGATGATGCTTGGGATTCCTTAGACTTCACCCCTCACTTAATGGGAGACTCCAAGACCATGCATAACAACTCTAAAATGGGAGATCTAGTCTTGTTAACACAAAACTCGGTTGATCCTTTGATAGCATCCACCTCAACTCCTTTAGCCACCAATTCAAACAACAACCCCTCACCTAATCCAAAGAAGCTAAAAAATATCTATAAAAAAGGTTATGAGATCATGAAACAACTTGGCTATAGTGGAAAAGGTTGTGGTGCTAATGAAAAAGGTATCCACAACCCTATTGAGCCTATCACACAAACATCCAACCATGGTCTTGGATTTTATCCTTTCACTGAGATCATCAAGCCTTCCTCCAACACCACCCCAATTAATCCTTCTAACCCAACCTTAGAAAGTGATCCTTTGAAACCAACAAAGGACTCTTCACTTAATGCCAACGTCATCTCGCAAACTCCTCTTGATTCTGATTTTACACACTTCTCCAAAGGATTCTACAAAATCTCCCAATCCATAGCACCTTGTGTAGATATGAAATCCTCTACTAAGCACAATCCCTCCATTTTCCAAACCAAAGTATCCCCTTCTACCCATGATCAAGAGGGTATCTTGTTCAAACTCCTCCAAGATCACTTGATATCCCTTCCTCCTTGAACTCTAAAGATATGTTTCAACAAACATTCATTTTGTTCCTACCAGCGAGTTCATGGTCATCACACTAATGAGTGTAATGCCTTGAGTACTAGAATTCAACATCTCATGGATCTTGGTGCTCTCCCTTATGTGGGGGCACCTCATCCCTCTAATTGATACTAATTTCCACTTTACCTTACATTCCCTCAATCCCTTTGGCTCACTCTTGTCCTACAATAAGTTGGGGCTCCCTCGTATCTTTTGGCTTGTCATTAACTTTTTATGAACATATAAGAGAAATATTGGGATGTGGACAAGATGTCTTTAAGTTGAATCATATGTGACATACACTCTACCTCATGACTTACATATTTTTGGAAATATATGACTCAACATAGGGCTTTCTGAACAAGCTCTCATATCCTTTCCACTTCTACTTTAAAGCAATTTCACACAATATAGTGTTTCATAATTCCTTTAAAATGGGGGCATACATCACCACTCACATTTCACTGTGTGATTTTCCTTTTCTTGTGATGCCCTCTCTTAGAAACATTACGTACAATGTTGTTCAGGATGAGACACCTGGATTTTTCCTCTTTTGCATACAAGATCAACCCTTGCCTCTCTTGAATACAACATGAGTACGTTTGCACTTTTCCTCTCTTGGTGACATTACATATAATGTTTCCTAGGTTGAGACATCATATGAACAAACAAAAATCCCTTTGAACACCATCATTGCAAACATCACTTTCTTTTTTGGCACCTTATCAAAGTTATCATGAGGTATAAATTTTGTATGGTTAATCAAGAAGCCCTAAGAGCGGAAAAAATTTCCCCATAGCCACCTTTGTGAGTACATACCAACCGTGTGTTGGACTTAGGGGAACACTGAAAGGGGGGGTGAATCAGTGTTAGCAAATATTAACTTTATTAATCTGAAACTTAAACCATTCTGACATTACATTTAAAGGAAAGATGCAATCATTCAGAGGATTCATAACACCATAACACAAGGATTTTTGTATGGAAAACCTACCACAGGAAAAACCACGGTGGAGGTTAGTCCACAATTTGAGTACTCAAATAAATTTTTACAAAAGAGGATGCACTTGCATTCAAGTACACTGCCTAGAGCTCACTGCTCAAAAGGGAAGGCTCATTGCCTTACGAAAGTTCAAATTAAAACCATAGGAAGGATGAAATGAGATAGTAGCATCTATTCATGCCAGGTTAATATTCTGGTGAAGCTCATATATTTGATTCTAGATCCTCTTTTTGATTCAACCCTTCCCTCTACTCTCCTCTACACTTTTATGTTCTTTCCATCATACAGATAAATTCACACTATTACATTGCTGAATTTTGCACCATACAATGATGTAATTCGCATTCCACACATTCTCTATGCTCGCTTCACTATCAGACACTCAAGATGATAAAAAGGATATCATATATATATATGGTATCAAGGATTTGAACATTCATATGTTGGCTTCATAAACCAGTAAGTTCTTTTCAACTATTGGCTATATCCACCACTAATTCTTTATGTGTATCCTCCAAAGTCTGTTAAGACATAGAGAGGACCCAAAAAAACATAATCGAGCAAAAAAAAAATTAATTAATTACTCCTTATACATCCGCAATGACTATAAATTCGCTAGGTCGGCCTTCTAGCAAAGATAACCAAGAGATTAGTGCACCCGATCTCGTAGATCACATACCAGTGAATGCACATCAATATAATTCTTGAAAAAGGTAATACAAACATCAATAAACTTTCCTCAAAGATCCACAACTCAAAATAATAGTCTAATGAGGTATTGAGATCAACATTCATGCCTTTAACTAGATGCCATATTCTTCAGTATGTTCTACCGGTGTAAACCAAAACTCTATTGAAGACCAAATGTATGACTTAGGTTGTCATCAATGAAGACACTTACAAGCCATTTTTCGAAAATCTCCCCCTTTGGAATTGATGGAAACACTTAGTGAAAATTGACTAAGTGTCAAAAACATTATAAGTATGCTTCCAAGATGCTCTCTCTCCCTATGCTTCAAAATTTTCAAAACATAGCTCCCCTTAAGATTGATGAGACATTTTCCAGTGCACTCTCTCCCCCTTTGACATCAATGAAAAAGAATAGAAACCATATGCCAAAAATATAAAACATGTGTTCAAAATCTCCAAAACATCAGAATATATATGCTGGCAATTCTCCTGCTTTGACCAAAATTTCAAAAATTCAAATCAGTTTTGAAAACAAGCAATTGCTACTGTAGAAAATTATGTTATGATTTTCCTTCACCTCCGAATGGAACTTATTCCAAGCATATATCGTGATTCCAGTGATAATGATCAATCTATTGTTCTTGGATTTTTTGTTGAATATTTTAGTTAGAGATCCCAGAATTGTAATTGCTTCCTCCAGTTTCTCACCTTTCCTTAGTATCTCCACCATCTACTCCCATCTACATTTAGTTAGATCCTTCACCTTCCAAAAATTATCCACAAGTTTTTTCTTAGTGAATTGAACTTTGGTGTGTTCAAACGGTAGCTCCCAAATCTTTTTCCTAATGGTACCATCTTGATCCTAAAACATGTAAAATACTTTTCTAATTCCATTCAACTTTGTTTCAATCTGCTCTCATTTCCCTTTGTATTTGCCAACAACATGAGGCCAACAGATGTAGTGGTTGTAGATTTTATTAGCTGAATTTATGCATTGCCTCAATTCATTCATTTTATTCTTCAGTTTGGTAAGTGATAGTCTAAACTGCTCCTTCAAATGAGAGATACTTCACCTTCTTCTTTGTCTTTATCCTCAGAGTTAATTACTTCTTTACTGTATTCAATCATTTCTTCAGGTAGAATATTTTGCAAACTTTCTAATTTGATCTTGCAATGCTCAACATGAGCACTTAGTTCACTCAAAATCATATCTTGATCATATGATGGTCTGATGGACCACAACTTAGCAATTTTGTGAATTCCACCTTCTTCCTAAATAAGTTGTTTTAGCTTCTCCTTTGTAAGGTCATGTTCTTCCTAACTAGATTTTTCTGGTTCCGATTCATTTCTCTATGGATCTTCAATTTCTTTATCAAATTCTTCATTTGGAATATCCACAATTTCCTTTTCTTTTCCTTTTTCTTCAATTCTAGGAATTTTTCATTCTAGAGGGTTGTATTCACCAATTTATTTTTCTCTTTTCTTCTTTTTCTCCATGCCACCAAAAGAGCAACCAACTTCAGTTGTTCTTATCAGAAGGGAAATATTGACTGCACCCAACTTTTCAAGTGCATTGTTAAAGAAATTTTCAAATTCTTTATCCCAATCAGCCAAACTCCTAGAATATGATTATATTTGTTTGCATACCGGTTGATTTTTTTTCCAAACCACATTGTCAATCTTTGGAAAACAATTCAAGAAATACATTAATAAATATATAATTAGAGTACTAAACCTGAAATATTAGCTTGTTTCTTTTGTTAGATGCACATTCTCCATTAACTGATCCTTTATCAATCCGCACAAGTCAAAGTCCTAACCTTCAATTATCATCTTGTGAGAAATATAGATTGTGCCAACCGAGGTCACTCCTTCGTGGTTTTTGAAAAATAATTTATATGAAATTATGTGTGTAATGTACTTTGTAATGTAGGATTCTTGATTGCTTCAATTCATTGGGTAATAAAAAATTCCTCATGGACCTAATCTTTCCACTATTGTATTCATCCAAAATTATTGACCCTTTGATTTTTTCCATTTTATTTTAACACTTAGGTTTAACAACCGCACACCGAATTATATGAAAATTTTGAAAACAACTAAAATACCTAATAGATTTTCAGAATAGTCAACAAATCTATTTCACTACTTCAAAATTCTCCTACCGAGTGCTCTATTTCTTCTCTTCTTCGATGCAAAGTGACAAATTATAGTTCCAAATTGAATTTTATAGCTCGCACACTTGTAATAAATGTGTTTTTCCTACATTTTTTGAGTGCTCTATTTTCTCAGACAACAATAAAAAACATTCTTCTACGGACTTGTGAATTCTCTAAATTTTATTGTGAAAGTTCTTTAAAACCTTTGAATTTTATTAATACACCTTCTTGACCATTCTACACATTTCGGTACCATCTACGAATAGAGGAGGAATGATTTTCTTGAAAAACTTCCCCTAAGCGAGTGGTCTGAAATCAATTTCTGAAAGAATTACCGAAAGCAGGTTCCGGTGCAGAACCATTTCCAGCATCAAACTCATTCTTCTTAACCCATGTCTTGTTCATCTCATCTGTTAACTCATCTATAGTCACTTTTCCTTTTCCCTTGTCATCTTCATGTGTATACCAAACCTTTTTTTTTTTGTTTCTGCAGAATCTTGCAATGTGCGCATATTTATTGCAATTGTAGCACATAGTACTTCTTTGTCCAGAACAATCATTCCATTGATTTTTTCTTTATTTGCATTGGTTAGAAATATGTCCAAATCTTCCACACTTGTAACATTCAAAATTCTTTCTATTGATAGAGTATTATGACACATTTTTGCATTTGATTGATTTATAAACAAAAAAAATCATTTTAAACACTGACCATAAAATGATGTATCTCTTGATTTCATATTAATTCTACACTCAGTGGCCATATGGCTGTATTATTTTCAAGCAAAACAATATCCATTAAATTTTTGAGAATTAGTTTGTCTTAACAAATACCTTCAACCTTTGTTCATTTGGTTTCCTTGTCTCAAATTCTTCTGTCCAAATCTATAACTATCTCCTTTTTTTATATCCAAGACCTCTCTTATCATTTCCACTCTTTCATCCTTGAGTAAGCTCATCAAGCTTCACTAAATTGATCTTAAAATTCACCTTGTATTTATTTGCAGGAGTAAGTTCATTTATGAGAATAACAATCTGCTTACCAATCTATTCTTCATTTTTTATGGATCATTGCAGTTCTCTTTCCAACTGAGTGAATTCTTCATTTATTCTTATGTGTTCATTAGATTTCTCTTTTAAGGACTGAGAAAGATTCTCCTCATTCTTCTTCCTTTCTTGAATCTCTTTAGTCAGCTTCATCACCATAGATTCCATATCATGTTTCAAGGTAGCACTGTCTGGGGCAAGCTTTTCACATTCTTCGGTTATTTCCTTCAAGGTTTGATTCAGGTGAGAATCATCCATGTTTTCTCTTTCGTGTTGCTTGATCTAATCACATAGATATTTTCTCTTCTCCCTAGATTTAGCAATCTGATCTTTCAATGACTAAATGAATTTCTTAGCATCCCTAAGATTTTCTTTCAATTCCCAGACTTCTTCTTTATACTAATCAAGGTCATCAATTGCCACCAAAATCTACTACTGAAGACTACTAGAGCCCATCACATTCCAAGATCCAAATTCTCTGATACCAATTGTTGGACTCATGGGAACACTAAGAGGGGGGTGAATCAATGTTCAACAAATGTTAACTTTATTAATCTGAAACTTAAACCATTCTGACATTACATTTAAAGGAAAGATTCAAGAATTCAGAGGAAACATTCATAACAACACAACACAAGTATTTTAGCGTGGAAACCCTATTAGGGGAAAAACAACGATGGAGGTTAGTCCATAATTTGAGTACTCAAATAAAGTTTTACAAAATAATATGAACTTGCATTCAAGAACACTGCCTATATCTCATTGCTCAAAAGGGAAGGCTCACTGCCTTACAAAATTTCATATTAAAACCATCTAAAGGATGAAGTGAGATAGTAGAATCTATTCACATCAGGTTACAATTTTGGTGAATCTCATATATTATATTTTGGATCCTTTTTTTGATTCAGCCCTTCGCTTTGCTCTACTCTGCATTTTTCTGCTCTTCGCATCACACATACATAAATTCACACTATTAATCTATTGAATTTCACACCATACACTGATATACTTTGCATTCCACACATTCGCTATGGTTTCTTCACTATCACACACTCAAAATGATAAAACTGATTTGATATATATATCCACTATCAAGGATTTGAATATTCATATGTTGGCTTCATAAACCATAAAGTTCTTCTCAACTATCATCTAGATCCACCACAAATTATTTATGCATATCCTCCAAAGTCGGTTAATACATAGAGAGGAACCAAACAAACATAATCAAGAATGAAAACATTTAATTAATTACTCCTTATATATTTGCAATTACTATATTCACCAGGTCGGCTTTCCACCATAGATAACCAACAAACTAGTCCACCAGATCTCCTAGATCGCATATCATTGAATGTGCATCAGTATAATTCTCAAAATAAGGTAATACAAACATCAAAAAACCTTCCTCAAATATCCACAACTCAAAATAATAGTCTGGTGAGTTATTCAGATTAATATTTCTACCTTTAACTAGATGCCCTGTTCTTCACTATGTTCTATTGGTGTAAACCAAAACTATACTAAATACCAGATGTATGACTTAGGTTGTCATCAATGACGACACTTACAAGTCATATTCCAACACCATGTGTATGTTTCTCACCTTTTGGTAACTCTCACCCCACGTATGACCTGATGTTATATGGCCCTAGAGTGAGTACATCTCTTTCACCCTTTCTCTTCATATTAATCCTTGTCATCGCATGATCATGTATCTTGTCTTGTTGTAATGCATTCACCCTTGAATGTCTTTCACATTGATTTCAAGTTGACTTAGAATCTTGAATCCTTGGGGGCTTGACTACCTCTTTCATCCTTCCCATTCTTATTCTTTGTCATTCTTCTCCATCTCCATTAGGCTACTTTAGTGTTATTTTGAAGCAAGTTCATACTCTCACTAAAGTGGGGGCTCAATGTGTCACTAAAAATTGTAGACTTTGACACTTTTCGCTCATTTGGACCTTTACCTATTGGCTTTGGACTATTTTCTCTCTCTTTTTACATATTTCCAAGACTTGTGCCGAAGTGTTGTATGGTGTTTTAAAATATGTTCACTCTCCTAGGCTTGTCATCACTTAATAAACCCTTTATCATGCCAAAATGACCCCTTAATACACATACATGGCTTATTTTAATGTGTTTTGTGAGACAATCTCGACAAGCAACAATAATCATATTTTAATCCACAAAAAGTAATGAAAATTTCCCAGGTGTACTAGGTTTCTACCTTGGGTGACCTAGTCCCATGTGGCATAAAATTTAATTTTAAATCAACTTCTTTCAAGATTTTGATATCTAAAACCCTAAGGTCAGCCTATATGGTGTTATTTGAGGAAAATGAGGGCATAATTGTAAAAATAAGCTTCAAAACCCTAATTCCTCATTAGAGACCCTCATTATTCTCAGCACACACTCTTCTCACCTCTCATCTCTCCTTCTTCTCAAGCATGCTATGGTTTCAGATTCTAGGTCAACAAGACATCTTTGTTGAAGCACTCAAGGGTTGAATCCTCCATTGTTGCAACTCAAGATAAACCATAATGACAAGGTAACTAAGTACATTGCTTCAAATTTCATGCTTTCTTACTTTGTTTCATCATTTTATTTAATTATCTACAAAGGGGCTTGACCAAGGCAAGCCCTCATATATTAACATCCAACATTTTCTTCTTTCTCTTTGTGTGTGTTTGCAGATTTAGGTGCATTGGGAGCCTTAAGATCATTCAACTAGTTGACCAAGCTATCTAAGGTTGAAGAAACCCTATTTGAAGCTTGGAAGACTTCCATAGACCATAATCTTCACTTTCGAGACTAAATACCTCAAGGAGCAGAAAACACAGACCAAAGGCCTCAGATCCCTTCTTTCAGTTCACATAAATCTAGAAGGGGACTAGGTTGCCACTTTGGACAACCTAGTCCCACTGAAGTTGTTTTCCAAAAATCTTGGTAGATCTAGATACCTTTTTTGCTGAAACAGGCTCCAGAGCAGTTTTCTAGAATTTTCCCGACAGAAGGACTAGGTCACCCCACTTGGCACAAGTGTCCCTTTGGGTATCAACATCAAATATAGTAGTATTTCCATCTCCTACAAGTTTTCAGGTGCACATCTCTTTAATCTCATCCATTTCTATATCAGTTGGTGTATATTATTAGGTCATTTTGTATATATCTTTATATCATCATGTGTATTCCAACATAGTTGTATTTCATAGTTTATTACATTTATAGTTACATTTAGATTAGCTTTCCTTTTATGTTCATTACATTAAGATCACTCCACACACATCTCAGCACACACAGAAAAACCCCCATAACTCTTTGAATGAACTCACCAAGAATCCATTAGTGCGAAAGAGAGCCATTCTTCCAAAGTTACCTCCTAGGTGAAAAACCCTAGAAGCTCATTGGGCAATCCTCTTTCCCTAGTGTGAATAATTTTTTGCGGTTCAAAGAATAAACTTAGGATTTTTTTAGGTTGTGGTTTGTGCGAAGGTGGGTAAAGAATGAGTTGAGGTTGAATGACGTTAACTTCTCTTGGTTTTGGTTTCTCATAACAAGCCTTAGTGGATGGACTTTGTGAGATGAAGTCCACAAGGGCTTCATCTAACATGTCAAAGTCATCACTACTAAAAGGCTTGAGGGTGAGGTTAAATTAGAAAGAGATATTTTACATATTCAAATAAATATACTTTCTCCAAGTGGCTTAGGTGTTTTTGATATTTTTTCTTATTTTACTTTCTGATCTATGTCTAATGTAATCTAATCTAGATACTGAAAATGAAAAGTGCAATAGTCTAATTCTATGCACAATTGCAATGAATTTAAATGATGTTATTTCTAATGATTTCAATGTAAGAGAAAGAAATCAAACTGAAACAAAAAAGTAATAATAGAAAACAAGATTTACTAAATCAAACCATGTACAATAGAGTTGTCTTCTTGATAGTGAAGGAAGATCAGATTTTATGGGCCCTATTGAAAGTTGGGTCTTATTCGGTCAAACAAGGGTATAAGGAAATTATCAACAGGGATGACACCAACCATTCTCATACGGCATATTTGTTTTGTTGGAGCAGTGTTGTTTTACCAAACACATGTAATTTTTATTAATTAGCATTAATAATAAGAGCTCTAATGAGTGAAATATTAGCCAATATGGGGACTATGGATCCTTTCAATTGTGTATTATGAAATCAAGCTCTTGAAGATCATGACCATTTTTTTCTTCAATTCCATTTTGCTCAGTCTTGTTGGTCATTTATCCTTCAAAAGTTAAACCTTTTAATTCCTTTATCGAACTCACTATGGGATTTGTTTACTGCATGGCCTATTATATGCAAGAACTCTTTCTTTGATTGCATTTGGAAAGCTATTCCGACATTGGTTGTATGGGCTATTTGGTTGGAGAGGAACAAATGAATTTTTATAAACGTCTCATCTTTTGTTCAATAGGTTCAAGTTCTGATTGAGAAATCGATTTCAGAAGTAGTTAATTCCTAGGTTGTTGATCATAAAGGTGTAGGAGCTTTATTTTCTTCATGGATTCATTGAATTTTGAAAAATTGGGGCCATATTTCTTTACCTTTTCAAGGTAGCATGAAGCAGCCTCACATTTAGAAGGTTGATAGAGGCACAGTTAAATGGTCTTCACTAATGCATGGTTTTTATAAATTAAATTTTGATGGAGCTTCAAGAGGTAATCCAAGCATTTCTGGTCTGAGAGATTCATAAGGGATGCAAAAGGGGTTGTCAAAGAATCTAAGAAAGTAATTCTCCCCTCAGGAACTAATAATATGATAAAGTCCTTGGCTTTACTTTATGGTTTGTTGCTAGCTAAATTCCTTCAAATTAGAGCCATTCATGTTGAGGGTGACTCACTCATAGTGATAAATGATTGCAATTTAAAATTGTGCCACACATGGTCTATTATGTGTTGTAAGTTGTATGGAACCTTTTAGCAGATTTTGAGAGCTATCATATATCCCATGTCTATAGAGAAGGAGAGTTAGAAAACATGGCCTGTAATAAAATAGAATTATCCACTGTTGATAATGATCAAGGGCTAGATGGTTTCCCATGCTTGTAGGATCTAATTAAAAGAGAAACTATTTTTGAACTACCTATTCGTTCAATTGTAGAGTAATCAATTCCATTGTTTTGTGATGTTGACAAGATTTTATCCACAGTGGCTTTCTTGGAATAAATTTCTTTGAATGGGGTGGTAGTGGTGTAGTGTGGTGATGAGGTGGCTTCCACAGGTCACATTGGTGTTACACAACTAGTTTTTACCATTATTGTTGGGTTACAGGACTGGTAATGATGGCATAGCTTGGTGGGGATTCTCTTTCCGCAGGTAAAATGTCCCTGTGAATTGCCAAGTTGTGAATATTTATTCATAGATCGCTCTTTTCCTTCACGATATTTCTTCTTTTGTGGCTTTGCCTTTGGTTTTGATGTCGCTCGCAACTTTTTAGTCACTTTCATGTGGCATCCTATCAGAGCTTCCCTTCGAGATGCCTCTCATTCCTTTTGTTGGGATTTGATTGCTTTCCATGTGGCATCCTATCAAACCTTCCTTTTGTTACACCTCGCTTCCCCTTTGTCGGGCTCAAGTTGCTTGCTACATGGCACCCTTTCAAAGCTTCCCTTTGAGATGCCTCACTTCCCTTTTGTTGGGCTCTAGTTTCTTGCCACGTGGTGCCTTTTCAGAGATTCCCTTCGTCCTTCTTTCTGTTCAGATGGGTACCACACTTTTTTGGGAGCTCTGCGCATGGCATTTGTTCGGGCGTTCACTATTTTTTGTTCAAAGGTTGTTTTAGTTGTGTCTATTTTGTTGTCGTGTGTCCATTACACTATGAAATTCCTAAGGGATCATACTCCCTCGGTACCTACCTTAGGTGTTTGGCTTGATTTTCAGCTTCATGCTCCCTCACTAGTTCAGGGTCAACATCATAGGGTTCCATCTCCCCCAAATCATGCAACATCCTTCTCAATGAATCGACGAAGTTTTCTTCAGCGAGGTTTGCATTTGATTGTGAGGTTTGAGGTGGATGATGATTTTTATGCTCATGGGGACTTCATGGTAGAATAATTTTTATTCCCTATTGTATAGGGTTATAGTGTATGCTGATTTTTGTAATACCAGCCTATAGGGTATTAGTTGGGTTTATTTTATAGTTTTTTTTGTGAATGGATCTATGTTCTGCTAGTGTTTGTGGACAATATTTTAGCTCCTATCTATTGAGTTTCTTCTCATTTTATGTAAATTATTTTATAATATTATATAAATATATATAGGCTTTGTGCCTTTCACCAAAAAAAATTAATAATAATAGAAATCAAAAGCTTGAAATATGGAATTGTAACTCTGTAAATAGTTCATAATTTGCATTGGGACTGATTTTCCCAAGCTAGTGAATGAGTCCTAGTAGGGATTTTTTCTAGAATTTTCACAAAAAAATAGTTTATTTTTATGTTTTCTATGTTGTATGACCTAGATCAGAGATGCAAATGGAAATTTTGAATGATTTTTAAGTGAAATTAGGTGCAAAAATGTAAGCTAAATGAGCTTTCACTAATGCAAAATTTCAAACCTTAGAATGAAAATTAACCAATGCAGATACTAATGCAATGTTAATGCAAGATAAGCCTAGGATGTAAATACATTCTAAATCAAAATGATGAATTTCTATATGCATGTTCACCAAAATGAAAGGAAGAAAATTGGAGGCCTTTTTACCTTTAGGGGTTTAGACCAAACGGGGCAATATTCACTAACTTTCACTCAAGAACAAACCCCTTCATATCTCAAAAGAAAAAGAGATGTTGCAAGAGTTTTGTGCTAGGGGCTGAATATGATCTAATGAGGAGTTCACCACCAAGTTTAGACTTGGAAAAGATAATGAAATGTGAAATGTTAGACAAAACCCTAATTCAATGCAATGACTTATGGAATGACCTAGAAACACTAACAAACAGAACCTAAAAGTAGAAAAATGAATAATGTGCACCTGGAAACCTTGAAGTGACAAGAAATAACTCCAAAATACTCAAGATTCTAACTTTCTAACGAGCTAGGACTCATTTGTTAATTTGGGCGAATTAGTCCCTGATTTGGGTTTTTGTCTAGAAGTCTATTTTGAGAAAAAGTGTATCAAAATATAGAAACAATTCTTACAAAAATCTACACTAGGACTCATTCACCACTCTTGGTGAATCAGTCCCGTTATTCTTTTTTGAGAATTGAAAGTCTTGATTTGCACTTCAACACCTCTCTTTCCTTGCAACCTGAGTTCCAGATCTGAGTCTACAAAAACAACCGTAAAGAAAAATATAATTTAGAACTTGAGGGAAACAATGAAATGTACATGAACACCATACCCTTAGATGTGTCTAAGACTAAGAAATATGAAACATGATGCAATCCTATCCTAATATGCAAGAATGGAAATATGGAGATGAAAGACTCACTTGAGGAGATTTCTAATCTCCCTAAATGAGCCCTAATGATTCTTGTTCCTTCCTTAGGCTGAATGTAGCATGATAATGGAATATGAAATCACTTATGAAACAAGTCTTTAGGATTGCATTGATGTCCAGTTGCATCTCCCCAACCTAGAATCGATCATGATTCACTATAGACAACCATAATCAACCCTTGACAATGCTTGATCTTGAAGACCCACAAAAATATTAAAATGTTTCTCCAAGACTTCAACTTTGTTTTCTTTTGAAACTTGAATGGTCTTGTGAAATATTGCTTGAAGATTCTTGATGCTTGTGTCTTGAACATGCTTTCTCAAAGTGCTTAGAATATGATAAAAATTTCTTAGAAGCTTTCTTATATATTCATTAACACCTAATTGACCATTATTTAGCTCTCAAAGGATGACATCCACCAAAAATTTGAAATAAAATGGTGAATTTCCTGTTGAAATTTGAAAAAGACCCCAAATGTGACTCATTTGCCACCCTTGGCCAATGGGCCCCACTTAAGGGAACTCATTTGTGTGAGGTGGCAAATGAGTCCCACCTTAGCTTTTTGATGTGGGTTTTCGAGAGTTTTGACATTTTGAATGATTTTATGGGATTTTTAGGTGAAATGAGCCTCGAGATCCAAAATAATGGGTCTTAGGGTACTATAAATTATCATTTTAAAGGGAAATTAATGCAAGGGTGCCAAAATATGTCCAAATTAAGTGTGAAATTGCCTCGCTTTGAAGGGCGTACAATTTTCTACACTACAATATCAATGAGGGGAAACTAAAATGAAATAAAAATCTATGTTGAAGGAGGCATAAGAAATATTAAATGAGGCACAACGAACACCACTAGAACTAGTAATGAAAAATGGTGGTTCCATGGAGGATAATATAACCACATCATAGGAAGCTTGAGTCTCACATAGGGAGGATAGGGTGTGTGAATCAATGAACCTTCCATAACATGCTATGAAATCGAGAGTAAACAAGGAGCCACTTGGTAGGGAGAAGAACTAATACAAAATCCCACACCATTGCAAGATGCCAAAATTGATAGGGTTTTGTTCCTATTAATAGAAAACACCATCCAATAGAATGTAAAATATTGATACTAGAATATATTTGGTATTAATATCATAATGCTATCACAAATTTCAAAGGCACCAAACTTATTACATAGGGAGCTCCCTAACACAAATTTTACACCAAAAACAATGTGTTGCTACCAGTCAAGTGTTGGAAAGAAAACGTCAAGAAAACACCTTCCCATTGTTCTATTATTTGAAGGCATTCTTAACATTCATTTATCATACTGCACCTAGCAAACATACTTTATCATCTAGAAGGAATGAATAGATCAAAAATAACAATTTTTTTGTTTTGTTGAACTAAAAATAATAAAAAAATTGTATACATCATTTTATGGCCCTAGCATCCTACCTTCAATCTTGTACACATACTTATTGGGGTTGACCTACAAGAACATGTCTGCTTGTAACGTAGTGCCATCCCTTTTGAGGTATTTCTGAATATTCTTAGTCATTAGATAGAATGGAATAGTAGAAGAAATAAAAGACAATGAAGCATGCATCAAAATAATAACATACATTACATAGGATCAGATCCAAACATAAATAATAAATCCATAATTATCGACTTAAAAAAAACATACAAACTTGATAGAACATAAATTTAGTGTAGGCTCTATAAGAATTAATTGATACAAGGATGCCATTTTTTTAAATAAATAATCAAGATCCACAATCTTTGTAAAAAGTGCCCATTTTTCAATTAACAAGATAGTAAATTTATTTTCATACAACTCAAATTTAAACTTACACTAATCCACATGTGTCATTATCGAATCTAGATTAATTTATGCATATTGGTGTACATCTTAATAGTTTATTTTCCTTTAATCCACCTTGGAGCATACTATAAGAAATCTCAAATGGAACATCAAGAAGTTCCATTTGTTGGAGAATTTATTGCTCTTAAGCCTGTCCTTGCCTTACCTACCTGTCAAGAGCTATTTTTTCAATGGTGGTTTTTGGGATCTTCATCCCTCCATCTCCCGACTGCTCAAAATTGAATCTAGTAGGAATTTTTTATTTCCCAATTGATGTTGGTAGATAATTTTGAATTTAAGAGGGATTTTTTGAATGAGAAAAATAGAGGAAATATTTTCCCATTCTATAGGTTGGATGTTAGTCTATTTTTCACAACATCAGGAGATTAGCAGCAAGAAGAAAAGTTGCAACAACAACAAAGAATGTTCTCAGAATATTTTGTAGAGTGTTTGCAGTGAGCAAGATTTCCCTTGATTTCTCAGTGTTTGATAGGAACAACAGATAGTTCCAGTCAAATAGGAATAAAGAGATTTGAGTAGCTCCTGATTGTCTATGATCTGGTTGAGAAAGTCTATTATCAATTGCTACTAGAAAGTTGTAATAGGTAGTTCATAGTTTGTTTTCTAAGTTTTATGTTGTTTACTTTTTGCATTGTAATTTCCAGCATTTCAAATAGAAGAATAATGCTGCATGTCTCCTTGTGTTTTCACATTTGAGATTCTGGTTTTTCTGGCTTGACTTGAAAATAGAGTAGTAGCTTTGTGTTTATTTTGTGCATTTAAAATTTTGACATGGTATTAGAGCTATAGGCCCCATTTCTATGTGAGTTAGGGCAATTTTTTTTTTGGGTATTCAAGTTTTTCCTATAGGAGACATGGCTGGAGATGAAGGAAAAAGTTGGCAGTAGCCACCATACTTTAATGGACAAAACTATGATGTCTGGGAAAAGAAGATGAAGACCATAATGGTTGCAAATGATTTGTGGGGATTTTTGATAAATGGGAACCTATGTGGATATCACTGATCCAACTGTATTTGCAACTCACAAATAATCAAAAGACCCAGTTGAAGGATCAAAGAAAGAAAGATGCTAAGGCATTGAGTTTGATAGAAGAAGCCCTTATAGAGGCCATTTTTTTGACAATAGAAACAGCTAAGTATGCAAAGGAAGTTTGAGAAATCTTCCAAATTGGATACAAAGGGATTGAAAAATTCAGATTCGTGAAGCTCCAGATTCTTTGAAGAGAGTTCCAAATTATTGAGATTAAAGAAAGTGAGACCATCTCATAGTTTCACACAAGGTTCTTGGGTTTGATAAACTAGCTGAGAACGAATGTAGAAATTATGGAGGAGCCGAATATTGTGGAGAAAATCCTCCAACGTCTACCCATGAGATATGATGCATTCATCATTCTTGTTGAAGCTCTGCCAAAGATCTCTCTACTTTGATGGTGGATGAGTTAATGGGTTCTCTTCAAACCCATGAGCAACGCCTAAGTAGGTCTACTACTTCTTCTCAAAAGCAAGCTTTTAAAGCTCAATCAAATGCAAGAGGTAGGGGGAGAGGTATAAATGGATCCCAGCCTGGTAGAGGCAGATCTAGACAAGGAAATGCTAGAGGAGAAAGCTCGGGACAAGCAAGCATCCTAAAAGGAGAGATAAGTTCTCATAACAACTCCTGAAGAGGCATGAAGAACAACAGTTGGAGTGGTAAAAATGACAAGAGCAACATCAAATGCAACTACTATCATAGTTTTGGGCATTATGCTAGTGAATGCTGGAAAAATCACGGTAATCAACAAAAACATAATATAAATGTGGCTAATTCAAATGTGGTTGAAGGAAATCAGTCCACAACCTTCATCATGTGCAACATTGGAGAAGAAGGCAACCCCAAAGTCTGGTATTTGGACATTGGTTGCAACAACCACATGAGTGGTAATGAAAGTCTATTTTCTTTCATAATAAAAATGTAAAGTTTTAAATTAGAATAGGGAACAATGGAATAGTTCCAATCAAGGGAAAAAGATCTATCATGATCCACACCAAGAAAGGTGAGAAGAATGAGGTTCAAAATGTGATTTTTGCACCTCGGTTAAAGCATAACCTCATGAATGTTGGACAACTGATCCAAAATGAATATAAAGTGTTGATAGAGAAGGGTCAACATGTCATTTATGAAAAGAAGGAGAGGACAAAGGTTTTTGCAAAAGTTGTAATGATAAAGAACCAGATGTTTCCATTGAAGATTGAGACGTGTTTCTCATCTCAGACCATTGTTGCATCTCTCATGGATGGAAAATGTACAACTGTACAACAAGCAACCTTCAAGAACACCCTTTAAGACCCCTTTGAGCTATGGCATCTCGGATATGGATACTTAGGATTTGCTAGTTTAAGTATTTTGTCCAAGAACAAAATGATTGATAGTTTACCAAGAATAGTAGAGCCTAATGTTAGGTGTGGGGCTTGCATTTTGGGCAAGCAACATAGGCAACCCTTTCAATCGGGCAACTCTACAAGGGCAAGAGCACCATTAGAGTTGGTGTACACGGATTTGGCAGGCCCTATGGAAATCACATCTATTCGTAATAGCATATTTTTTATGACCTTCATTGATGATTTCAACTATAATACATTAGTTTATTTTTCGTAGCATAAGTCTGAAGAATTTGATAATTTTTTATTGTTTAAGGCCCAAACTGAGAAGGAGAGTTGACATTTCATCAAAGTACTAAGTTCAGATCATGGATGAGAGTATACCTCCAATTATTTTGTGAATTTTTGTAGGCAAAATGACATCAAGAAGGAGCATACAACTAGTGATACTCTGTAAAAAAATGGAGTGGCTGAGAGAAAGAATAAGACCATCATGGAGATGGAAAAGAGCATGATGAAAGTGAAGGGACTCCCAACTGAATATTGGGGAGAGGATGTAGCAACAATTGTATATCTGATAAATAGAAGTCCAATAAAGGTGGTTTGTGATAAAGTCCCACAAGAGGCATGGAAAAAACGTAGATGAACGATTGAGCACTTAAGAGTGTTCAGTTATATAGCATATGCTCATGTGCCTAAATAAAAGAGGTAGAAATTGGATGATAATGGGGAGAAGTGTATCTTCACGGGTTATTGTTTAGAATCCAAAGCTTGCAAGCTATATAACCCAGTCACCAGGAAAATTATTATCAACAAAGATGTGAAGTTCTTAGAAGATTAGTCATGGGATGACACAATCGCTCTTGATCATTCCCAATGTTGAAGGAAAGGAATAAGAAGTGCATCATGATGATTCAGTAGAGCCTGCAGTAGCTCTTGATAGCTCTAGACGAGCTCCTGATAATTTTGGATGAGCTCTTGATTGCTTCCAATCACTCCAAATCAGAATAGACAGAAAGGCAAGAAGCCACAAATAGCCAGAGAATGGGTCACAGAAAGCTCTCGATAGCTCCCGATCGCACCAGAACTAGCCTGTTCAACAAAGCAGTAGCACTAGTGAAAGTTTAGACCACACTCTCACCTCCCTAATGCCAAAGAAGACCAAGATTTTATTGAAGATTTACCAAGATGAAAGGTATGATGAAGAGTTTGATGAGAACATGAATTTTGCATTGTTTTCTCATAGTGATCTGATTTACTTTGAAGAAGTTGTGAAAAAGGAGAAATGTTGTGAGGCCATGGATGAGGAGATAGATGCAATAGAGAGAAAAAACACATGGGAGCTAATTTATTTGCCTCCCAAAAAAATATTTATTTTGGTGAAATGGGTCTAAAGGACCAAGTGCAATGTTGATGGAAGCATAGATCGACACAAAGCACATTTGGTGGTCAAGGAGTACAAACAAAATTTTGGGAGAGATTATGATGAGACGTATGCCCATGTTGCTAGGATGGATCGAGTAGTCATAGCAATTACAACCCAACACAAATGAAAGGTGTCTCAAATGGACGCGAAGTCCACCTTCCTAAATGGAGTGTTGAAAGAATAAGTTTATGTGGAGAAACCTTTTGGATATGAAGTTCCAAATGAATAAAAAAAAGTGTATAGGTTGAAGAAAGATCTTTATGGGTTGAAGCAAGCTCCATGGGAATGGTACAATAGGATTGACTCATATTTGATGAGCAATGACTTTAACAAAAGGGATGGTGAGCCCACTCTTTATACCAAAGCAACAAATGATATCATTTTGATTATTGTTTTTTATGTAGACGATCTTGTTTTTATTGGGGATGATGATTTCCTCATTGTTGGTTTTAAAGAGGCCATGAAAAAAGAGTTTGAAATGACAAATTTAGGTCTTTTAAGATATTTTCCAGGTATAGAAGTAAGACAAATGCATGATGGTATTTTTATCTCTCAAGAAAAATATGCAAATGAGATCTTGAAGAGGTTTAAAAATATTGAAAGCAAGCTTGCACCAACCCCAATAGCCATAGGTCTAAAGTTGAGCAAGGAATATTGTAGCTGCAATGTGGATCCAACCATGTATAAAAGCTTGGTTGAAAGTTTGATATACTTGACTACAACTAGGTCGGATATAATGCATGGAGTGAGTCTAATTTCCTTATTCATGGAAATTCCAAAGCACACCCATTGGCAAGTGGGTAAGATGATCCTAAGGTATGTGAATGGAACCAAAGGATATGGTGTGATGTACACAACAACAAAAAGAGTATGGGCTGGTTGGATACACTGATAGTGATTGGCTAAGAATTTTGGATGATAGGAAGAGCACTTTGGGCTATGTGTTTCATTTGGGTTCGAGTGCAATCTCATCGGCTTCCAAGAAGCAACTTGTAGTTTCTCTATCAACAGATGAAGCCGAGTATATAGCAGCAAATGCAGTAGTATGTCAGGCTGTTTGACTAAGAAGAATCTTGATAGATTTGAGAGAAGAACAAGAGGATGGAACAACAATTTTTTGTGACAATGTTTCATAGATAGCATTGATGAAAAATATCGTGCTTCATGGAAGAAGCATGAAAATTGAAATAAGGTATCATTTTATCAAAGAGTTATTGAAAATGGTGAAATGAAAATGGAATTTTGTAGGTCTGAGCAGCAGCTAGCAGACATATTCACTAAACCTTTGAGCAATGACAGTTTCAAGCACCCAAGGAGTAGTTTGGGCATTGTTTGTTTGGATTAGGTTTGACCTTGTTTTGTTGGCTCTCGGGATAAAGGGGGGGTGTTGGAGAATTTATTGCCCTTGAACCTTTTGTTGACTTACCTACCTGTTAGGAGTTGTTTTTTCAATGACAATTTTAGGGATCTTCATCCCTGTAGCTCCTGACTGCTCAAAATTGAATGTAATAGGAATTAATGAATTCTCAATTAATGCTGGTAAGTAATTTCGAATTTGAGAGTGATTTTTTGAATGAGACAAATAGAGGGAATGCTTTCCCATTCTATAGGTTGGAAGTTAGTCAGTTTTTTGCTGTAGCAAGAGATTAGCAGCAAGAATAAAAGTTGCAACAACAAGAAGAAATGTTCTCAGAACATTTAGTAGAGTGTTTGTAGTGAGCAGGATTACTCCTAATCGCTTAGTGTTTTCTAGGAACAATAGATATTTTTAGTCGAATAGGAATATAGAGCTCTGAGTAGCTCCTGGTTGTCTTTGATCTAGTTGAGCTAGTCTATTGATCACTCCCAAAAAGTTGTAATAGGTAGTTCATAGTTTGTTTTCTGAGTTTTATGTTGTATCCTTTCTGCATTGTAATTTCCAGTATTTCAAATAGAAGAACAATGTTGCATGTCTCCTTGTGTTTCCGCATTTGAGATTTGAGTTTTTCCAACTTCATAGAAAACAAAGCAGCAGTTCTGTGTTTCTTTTGTGCATTTAAAATTTTGACACCATTCTAGAGAATTTTGAAAGTGAAAAATAAAATCAGATTAGAAAATAAGTTGTTTTTTGAAAATGTTGAACCTTAAAAATCCGCTCTCTAACTGTGGCTTAAGACGCTATCTAGATCAATTATCAATCTTTAAAAAAGTAGTGGACCCATTACTTATATAACACAATAAATATTCCCCTGTAAATTTATGAATTAGCGAAAGTAATGACAGTCAAGATATGTTAAAGGAAAGCAGCAACAATATTTTCAGAATATGTATGTGTAAAAGCAATGTTGAAGATCGGATTGAAAAGGAATGGTGGATACCATATTATGAAGACTTTATATGGGTGTGAGTTCAGCGGTTCAAGTTCAATACTCATCTACATTCAACGAACTCCATAGATTAAAAATGGTCCAAGTTCAATGAATCGAATCTATTTACTCCATTCTGTGTAGAGCTATATAACAAACTCTTATCCTTGCCCCTAAGAGGCCATACAAAGAACTAGAAAGGCACCTAATCAATATCTATGTTCTAGTCTCTCTGAGTTCCTCCAACTTCTTCAGAAAGACTTCTATTTCTTTGAAGTAATATTTTATTTGCTGAAGAGTTTGGAGGAACTCTAGGAGCCCCTGAACAATTTCTTATCGTAAATGAGATTTATGACATTCTCCTCTCTATTAAAAGCCAGATATCAAATCTAATTACCTAGATATTGATATGCTCAGAAAATATTATACATGTTTGAGTCATGAAATATTTTAGGTGAAAGTGTAGAAGCCACTTGTCATTCTATTGAATTATTTTCCTTGAATGAGCATATATAGCATCAAAATTAATGTTACCTCAAAACTGATTACACCTTTTACTGTGCATTTCATTTGTTAGCACTAATTGTTTTTCACACGGTCACATTGTGAATAGTTTATGTAATGAATTTTTTATATATTTAAATAGATTCCTAGACACTGTGGAAGCCTGTTTTGGGCACATGAAACATTTTTCGTGGGTTGATGGAGTTGTCTATCACTTTAACCTTACATATCTTTTAACCTGAGCGGTGCTATAGGAAACCATTAAACGATATTTGTTTGAAATTTTTTCAAGCTTGCTTACATTTGGTTAAAAGAAATAATGTATTTGTCATTAGGTCAACAAAAAAATCAAAACAAAAATTCCAAACTTTGATCTCACTCGCATATGTTCGACAAGAATAGAAAAATAGAAATGGCTCTATTTTTTTAATGAGGGAGTACGTGACTGCACTGAATCTTGTGTAAGGTAGATGATTTTTAAATTTTCACAAACATTATGATTTTAAAATCGTACATTTCATAATTTTAAAGTACAATTAAGGGGAGGTCGTTCTTCTTCACTTTAGGCTTTATAAGGTGTAAGGAGATGCTCTTAATAGTTTTTAATAAGATAATTAAAGAGAAATGAAATCAAAATTATTTAATAAAGCTAATACTCATTTTTTCTTCTTTATTCAAAAATAAAATATTTCATAAAAAATCGTATCATCTAATTGTTTAATTTAAAAATTCTTAAAAATTCTAAATGAAGTCAACATTTAACCCTAACCTTCCAATCCAAACCTCCTAATCTCAACAAAAAATCAATTAAATATCATTCTAAAATATAAATTATCAAATACAAAATAAAATCAACATTCATTCCTAGCCATCAAATCAATTAGGTAAACCATATGCATTCATTTCTAATTACCTTCAATCCAAATTCAAATCAACTTTTAGTCCAAACCATCAACTCGATCTAACCAATCTCAATTCTCTATGCACTAACTACCCACATTTAATTCTCTCCTCCTAAAATTCAAAACTATAATTTCTCTCATGCAATTTTAACCATTCATCATAAAATAATTTGATCCCCCCATCATTAAGCACACTACGCTAGCACATCTATACAGACCATGTTTGATCTGGTTGTAAGTTTAATTTTATTTTTTATACTTAGTTTGTTTAATTACAAGTAGTGGTAGGATTTGAATTATAATTATTTTTTCTATTTTCTCTTTTACGTTTCTTTCATTTTTCTCAACCTATATTTTAGCATGTCAAGTTGGACTACATCCCAAGATAACTTGCATGTTTACAACATTGTTTTAGGTGGATTTTTGTATATTTTCTCATTGAAATAATATTGTTTCTAATTTGGTACAAGCTATATATCAAATGGCACATATATTCCAACTTATGAAGTATCCATACTAACTATTGGCATAGCTATAAACTAACTGCCTAATTCAAAATGTGCACTACCTAGTGGCACATTAGCTCTATCTATACGTAGGTTTAGTTTGAGTAGGTCAATTTTTTTGTAGACTAGCCTACATATGTGTAGCAAGTTCATCCTCCGTGTGTAGGTGCAACCATAGTGGTGCAAGAACATTGTTACTGGTCTAAGTAGATCCTCATGTAACATACGAAAATAAATTTTGGTGCATGTACACTCTCAGATTTGGTAACATATTTTAGCATTTGTACATTATCTTTTACCATATTTGAAATTCTCATAGAATTTTTACATTATATTCAATATATCTCATTTTTTATATTTTTTTACTATTAGTTTATTAGTATAGGAACTCTATGTATTAGTATATACACACTCTATGTGATGTATACACTATGTGCAATATTGCATGCACTTTGGCTTGGTTGTTTTCATATTATTTTGGATCATTCTTCTAAACCCTATCCCTTATTTTCATACATTTTGATCATTTGTTTCATTTATCAACCATCTATTATAGGTTTGACTATTTCATGATAAACCAAAAATTATTAATCCATCATAATTATAGGCTCATTTGTAAATTCTACATAAGAAATATCTCCTACAATCCTTGTAAAGACCAAGCTACCCATGAATATGATAATGAAAGCTTTCACAACATAAAAATGAATTCTAATGACCAAGATGATTTTTTTAAATATGAGCGATGATGAGCCATGCTGGACCAATGTGTCTTCAAATATAGAGACCATATCCTTAGGAAACTTATGGAAATGGGAGCTAGATTTTACAAAAATATGACTTCGAAAAAAAGTTGTAAAAAGTGCAAGGCAAGTGGTCTGAAGCTTCAGAAAAAATGATGAACCTATGTAAATGTTTTAAGAAAAGAGAAGAATGAGATACAAAATAAGTTGAACAATTCCCAATCCCAAGTAGTAGAAGAAAAGAGAGTCACATAATTGGTAAAGAAACAACTCGAAGAGAAGATGTAAGAGCTTTAAAAGGTGTAGCGGGAGTTATTTGTTGTTTCAAGTCTTCAAGAGCAAGGCCAACAAAACCTTCAACATCAAGAAAGTTGATTTCAGGAAGAACTCTAAAAATCCCAAATGACAATTGATATAGACAAATAAGAGAAACAAATTTTTGAGTCTAATCTACAAGCCCATAATGAGGAACTACAATGGCTATGCCTTGAACTTTTATGCTCTTTGGAGATAATTGATTAGTAGAAATAGAATATAAAGGAAAAGGAGTCTCAGGCTAGAAACAAGAGTAGACTATAACATAAAAAGCTGAATTTATCCTTGTGTTACAAAATTCATGTCTCTCCTATTGGGAAAAGATCAAGGTCACAATGACATCCCTAAGGCCTGCTCTGAGGTTCATAGAAGATAAGTAGGAGCTTAGTAAAAAGGTTGGTCTGATAGTCAATAAAATATTACATTTATTTTCTCCCCAGTCTATGGAATCAAAGGACTTGATTATTAAGCTCTATATTTAGCTACCGAAGAGACTCTAGAAAGCACTGGGATGCCTGATAGAAGAGCAGCCACAAAGAAAGAAAATGAATTCATAGTTTGTATCCAAAATTCTCAAAGGGGTAGAAACTACCAGATTGCATTGATAGACAAGGTCAAAAGAATGTGGGATGATTTTTATGGATTGATTCGGATGGGAAAACTTCCTCCTTCCTTACTTGATGGAATGGTGTTAATTGAAGAACAAATCAAAGAGTCATTGGAAGGCAAGAAATGAAATCAATATTCCTTCCAAGGGCTAGGCCCATCACCAAGTGTATAATAAATTAAATAAATAATCCTTCCACTAGCTAGACCTTACTTTCATATCGAGGTTGTGTAATAAAAAAGATTGGCTAAGGTCTTTTTTAAAGAGATACTCGATTTGGACTAGGCTTCTGAAATATTGTGTGTGTTAGTTCTATATTCTGATTCAAATCGGGAATATCTACATTTTGTATTCCTTAAGCTCAAAGGATTGCATGTCTTTTCAATATTTTTTAATTTATTCTTCTTCTAGGTTCATGCCTCCATAGGTGTAGGCCCCCTATGAGATTCAAGAAATTTTAGAGCTTTCATTTTTTCTAAAACATTTTAATATGTTTTCTATAAGTCTTTTTGGCCCTAAATGTTTTCTTATTGTTAATGTTTTTTGTCCGCCCTACAACATGTCACATTGGTGCACTTTTGTAAGGGTCGCGAGGTACTTTTTGGTCAAAAGCATGCAATTGTTCCATGTATTCGCTACATGGATTTTTGATATCACATTTCTATCGGATGCAGAGTGAGACACATGGTTTTTCCACAAGGTTTTTCATCTAGAATCTCAATGGATTTTTAAGAAATTACCACCATTGTGCCATATGTCCTGAAAATTCATCAGGAGAGACGCCACAGTGTCACTGATGGATGTTGTGGTTATGTTGCATATATGTGGTTTTCATTGATGTCAACACTATTAGCATTGATGAATATGAAGGCTATATATGTCGAGGATATTGAGAAGATTAGAATAAATATGTTGTAGGTAGTCTGTGAAGCTGTGCTGATTAGAATGGTGGAAATTTCTATAAATTGGTAATCAAAAGTCACTCATCAAATGTTTTTTTGCTGAGCCTATCTAGTATGCTATCTGGAATTTTCAGTGGTACACATCATGATTGGAGCGAGTTATGAGTTTCTGAGTTCCTATAGTTATTTTGTTACTGTAGCAGGAGATTCTGGAAGAAGAGAATACATTTCTAGTAAGTTAAGTTATTGTGTATGGTACTATGATGTTCAGTGATGTTTCTAGATTGTGCTCTATCATTGTGGTACATCTGTGTTGATCAGTGTGATCGTGATCAAGGATTTTCGTATGTGATTGAGATTTTCATGTTCTTCGCCGACATGATGGTGGTAGCATGTTGCGGATCCTTATGAATTATTTTCTTATTGTTTGGCATGTTCGAGGTTGTTCATTTACATCTTAATTATGTTGTGACTGACTTAGGTTGGTGTGCATTGAGATTTTTTCATGAATTGGGGTGACAGTTTGTAATTTATTCTTTTGCTTATGGTCGATAGAGTTGTTGAAGTAAATTCATGTAGCGGATATATAAAAGCAGCCGTTTCTTCATTTTAAAGAGTGTTTAGTGTATTCTCGATGAATGTATGTGAAGTGTATGTGTGAATAAAGATCATATCATTCAATTTCAGTTGTTTATCCTTTTTTTCCAACAATTGGTATCAGAGGAGGTTCCTCTGAAGAATTTTAATAGCTTGAGGTGATTTGAGATGACATCTTATAAGAAGGATAGTCCCAAATTTGATGGTACAAATTACTCTCTGTGGAAAGTTAGAATGGAGTGTCATTTGAAGTGCATTGGTGAACCCTTCTAGAATATTACAAAGAATAGATATAATATTCCGCAGAATGGTCCCTCTACTCCTAATGAGGTAAAATAAAGTGTAACTAATATTAGGGCTATAGAAGAATTGCTAAGTGCTTTGACAGATTTAGAGATAACAAATGTGATAAGTTTGAATAGAACACATGAGATCTGGAAGAAATTAGAGACATTTTATGAAGGAGATGCACAAGTGAATATTGCAAACTAACAAGTCTGAAAGGAAAGTGGCAGAACTTGAAGATGAGTGAAGATAAAAAAATTGTTTGTTTCATGTAGAAGGTAAATGAACTAGTGATGAGTATTAGATGTGTCGGTGGAGTCATGGAAGAAGATGAGATTGTGGCTAAAGTGCTCAGATCAGTACCTACTTCCTACAAAATGAAATCTCATTCTATTAAAGAGCCCAGGATGGTGACAAATATGACAAGAGACATGTTGATTGGTAAACTATCTACCTTTCACTTGAGTGAATTTGGTGAGTCTACTCCTAAAATAAAATCTGCATTTAAAGCTACGGTATCCGGAAAAATCCAGCAGAGATATGATCCGGGAGAAAGCTCTAGAAATACATTCAAGTATGAAGATGAGATGAGACAAATTGAAGATGAAGAAAGAGAGATAGAAGAGTTTGAAGCATTGATTGTGAAAAGAGAATCTAGAGGACATGGTAAGTGAAAAGGAAAGTTGCCTATTAGAGGTTTCTCTTGTAGTAAGATAGGTCATATTTCATCAAGGTGTCTAGAAACATTTCTAAGTATAAACCTAAGAAGTCTATATTTCAAAAGAAATGCTATTATGCTGAAAAAGGTGTTACTAATGATGAATCTAATAAAGAAACTAAAAATGAAGATAGATGGGTATTCATTTCTATCAAAGAAAATGTTATAGTGTCCACTAAATCTGCCAACAATCAAAATAATGAGAAAGCTCTTGCAGCCAAAATTGATGAAAAATATGAGTGGGTGATTGACAACGGATGCTCACATCATATAAATAGTGACAAAAGAAAGTTTATAAGCTAGGAAAAGTATGATGGTGGTGTTGTAAGATTTGGAGATAACTATACTACTGTGATTCATGGCAAAGGCACTATTTCTCTTGGTGGTAAATGCAATACTGATTATGTCCTTTATGTTGAAGGATTGAAGCATAATTTTTTGAGTGTTGGACAAATGGTAGACAAGGGATACAATATTTATTTCAAAGATGGTAAGCGCAAAATATTGGGAAGCTCTAGGAATGTAATTGCTTCAAGTAGAAAGACAGGAGATAATATTTTTCACCTAAGTGTTACTAGTGAAATTTTCTTAATTGCTCAAGTTGATGTAAGATGGTTATGGCAAAGGAGGTTGTGTCATGTGAATTTTGATAATTAACATTGTCAAAGTAAGCTCCACTCAAGCAATCAGAGATTCATCTAAGTGTTGCTAGCGAAATTTTCTTAATTGCTCAAGTTGATGTAAGCTGGTTATGGCAAAGGAGGCTGTGTCATGTGAATTTTTATAATTAACATTGTCAAAGTAAGCTCCACTCAAGCAATCAGAAACTACTAGAATTGGTTCATGCTGATCTATGTGATCCATCCAGAATTACAAGTCTACAAGGAGAAAGGTACTTTATGTTGATCATTGATGATTACTCTAGGATGATATGGGTTGCTTTCTTGAGAGAAAACAATGAAGCTCTAGAACAATTCAAATGTTTCAAAGCTATGACAGAAAATGAGATAGGTTTGAAGGTCAAATTCCTAATATCAGACAAAGGTGGTGAATTCAATTCCCAAGAGTTCAATACATTTTGTGAAGAGCATGGAATCAAAAGATAGTTATCCGCTCCTTAGACCCCTCAATAAAACCAATTTGTTCAACAGAAGAACAAAACAATTCTAGATGCTGCTAGAACTATGATGTTGGAAGGTAATGTACCTCATATCTACTGGAGAGAAGTTGTAAGCACTATTTTTTTACACTATCAACTGAGTAAATGTTAATGGTAGTTCTGGTAAGAATCCTTTTGAGTTGTAGTTTGGTTATAAGTCTACTATTAAATATTTCAAAATCTTTGGAAGTAGATGTTACATCAAAAGAGATGAAGATATTGGAAAGTTTGATGCTAGAAGTGATAAAGGGATATTTTTGGGTTACTAAACTAAGAGAAAAACATATCGGTGTTACAATAGAAGACTAAAGAAAATGGTTGAAAGTGAAAATGTCATAGTTGATGAAGACATTGTTAGATCATCCAGATATTGTGGATATGACTCAGATAATCAACAAGATAGTATTGATAATGGAAATAATGCACACACACATAATCAAATTCAAATTGATCTGGTGAATCAAGAGAATCATGAAGGAGAACAAAAGAAGAGAGAACAAAAGAACCAGAAGTCAAAGAGAATCCCACAGTCCCAAGGT
Organism: Sequoiadendron giganteum; assembly: GCA_007115665.2. Taxonomy (NCBI): domain Eukaryota; kingdom Viridiplantae; phylum Streptophyta; class Pinopsida; order Cupressales; family Cupressaceae; genus Sequoiadendron; species Sequoiadendron giganteum. The sequence goes on along the minus strand of CM021100.1, from coordinate 906,911,500 downwards.
ATTTAAAGTTGAATCACTCTGAGAATCAGATTATACGATACAAGAACAAAGTTGTGCAGACTAGAAGAAGAATTGTAAAAGAATATTGCCTGATTTCCAACATTGAGCCTAGTAATGTCAATTAAGCATGCAAAGATGAATATTGGATGAAAGCACTGAAGGAAGAACTAATGCAGATAGAGAAAAATGATACATGGATTCTTCTTCCCAAACCTCAGGATAAAAATGTGATTGAAACCAAATGGGTCTTTCGAAATAAGCTGAATGAACAAGGTGAAGTGGTCAGAAATAAAGCAAGACTGGTATGTAAAGGATACTCATAGATTGTAGGTATTGATTTTGATGAAACCTTTGCCCATGTTGCTATAATTGAAGTTGTGAGGTTATTTCTTGCTTATTATACTTTCAAGAATTATAAAGTCTATCAAATGGATGTAAAGTCACCATTCCTGAATGGTCAGTTAGAAGAATAATTTTATGTTGAGCAACCAGATGGATTTCAACTTACTGATGAAAAAGACATGGTTTTCTAATTGAAGAAAGCACTATATGGACTCAAACAAGCCCCTAGATCCTATTATGGAAGACTAGATACATGCTTGTTGAAGCTTTGATTCAATAAAGGTACTTCTAACAACAATGTCTATTTCAAGATGGATCAGGATAAAGAGTTGATTATTGAAGTCTTTATTGATGACATTATTTTTGAAGGTGATGATAACTTATGTATGAAGTTTGCTGATGAAATGAAAAGTGAATTTGAGATGTCAATGATAGGAGAGCTGAAATTCTTATTACGATTGAAAATAACTCGGTTAGATAATGTAATTTTCATATATCAGTCCAAATACGTAAGAGAGTTACTAAAAAGTTTGGTATGGAAGAATCAAAACCAATTGGTATACCCATGGTAACCAAATGCAAGTTCACACAGAATGATGATTCTCCTAAAGCTAATCAAACAAGGTACATGTCAATGATTGGTCGATTTCTCTATTTGACTTGGACCAGACCAGACATTGGAAATGTTGTGTGTATGGTTGCTATATATCAAACTGATCCAAAGGAATCACATGTGACTACAATAAAGATAATTTTCAGATATTTGAAAGGAACAACTGATTTTGGTCTTTGGTATCCTAAAGATGATGATCTTACTTTGAATGCCTTTACAGATACAGATTGGGAAGGAGATGTGGATGATAGGAAAAGTACAAGTGGTGGTGCATTCTTCTTAGGGAAGAATTTGGTGTCTTGGTTAAGTAAAAAGCGGAATTCCATTTCCTTATCTACTATTGAGGCAAAATATATTTATTTTGCTAACAATTGCACTCAAGTATTATGGATGAAAAATATACTTAGAGATATCATAATTGAGCATAATAAGCCTATTGCTATATTTATTGATAACTCAAGAGCCATAAACATTTCCAAGAATCACGTGTTACATTTAAATAAAAAACATGTATCTATCAAGTATCACTTTTTGAGAGATAAAGTGAGTGATAAAGAATTTGGATTGGAACATGTGCCTACTAAGGAACAAAATGAAGATATATTTACTAAATTGTTGCCTAAGGATACTTTTGAGTATCTCAAAGGCAAGTTAGGTGTGATTTCCCCTTCTAATTTGAACTATGATGCAAGTCTTTGCATCAATATATGCACTTAATGTGAGATCTTGTTTCAGATTGATGTTGTGGTGGTTGCTACTCAAGGGGAGTATTCAAATGATTCAGATGATATGTGGTTCAAAGCTTGTGTAACTTTTCCATTGATGTCAAAGGGGGAGAAGTGTAATTTCAAAAACCTTTTAAAATCTAAGGGAAAGAAGTGTAGAACAAAGGAGGAGAAGAGTATTGTGTGTAGAGTTAGTTGTGTTGATGGTATTTTTCACATCATGTGTTGCCATCAATTCCAAAGGAGGAGATTGTTGGATTTTGTGTTTGTGTTGTTGATATGTGGTTGTCATTGATGTCAACACTACTAGCAGTGATGATTCTGAAGGTTGTATATGTCGAGGATATTGAGAAAATTAGAATAAATATGTTGTAGGTAGTCTGTGAAGCTATGTTGATCAGAATGGTGGAAATTTCTGTAAATTGGTAATAAAAATTCATGCATCAAATGGTTTTTTGTTGAGCCTATCTAGTATGTTGTCCAGAATGTTTAGTGGTACGCATCATGATTGGAACGAGTTACGAGTTTATGAGTTCCTACAGTTATTTTGTTACTATAGCAGGAGATTCTGGAAGAAGAGAATCCATCTCTAGTGAAGGGTATGTGCAGGATCATCATGGGCCAAAAAGTGGCAATATGTAAGTGAAACGATGGCCCATGTGGCTGACGACTTTTTTTTTACCCAAAATTGATGAAATGAAAAGGGTTTTTAAAGGAGATTCTCAGCTTTCCACCAATATAAATTATTCTTTATTTTGAATTTAATAAATAATTATTACTTAATTTCTATAGATTTTTCAATTAGCCTATCAATTAGAACATTACTCATAAAAACTCATAATTGACCAAGTTAAGGTGGTTAGACATACAAGTTTTTTATATTTTTTAAAAGATGTAATAAAAAAATCATAATTAATTGTTTATTTGGAAACAAATTACAAAAAAATATGCATCACATCGGGACATGAATCCTTTACTTATATCTAAAATATTATAGAAAAATATCATCATTTTATTGTGGTTAGGGTGGTTAGACACACACCTACTTCTTATTTTTTCCCTAAAATTTAAGTACTACTACATTGAAATTTCAAATTTTCACCAAATATATTTTTTAAAAATAAAAATAAACCTAATAGTTTAGAAACTACATTCAATTTTCTACAAATTATGTTCTTACATATTTTTGAAATAATATAGATAACTTATTCAAATTTTTACGTCAAGTTGCCTAACTCTGATTTTTTTGAATTTTATTGCCACTTAAGAGCCTATTTTTACCATGATGATCCTACACATACCCTAAATTAAGTTCTTTTGTATGCTAATGTGATGTTCAATGATATTTCTATATCGTTCTCTATCATTATGGTACATCTGTGTTGATTGGTGTGATCGTGATTGAGTATTTTCCTTTCTGTGCTCGAGCTTTTCATGTTCTTGGCTGACATGAGGGTGGTAACGTGTTGCAGATCCTTATGGATTAATTTCTTTTTGTTTGGCATGTTCAAGGATGTTGATTTAGGTCTTTATTATGTTGTGACCGACTTAGGTTGGTGCGCATTGATATTTTTTCATGAATTGGGGGTATGTGCAGGATCATCATGGAAAAAACAGGCCCTTAAGTGGCAAAAAAATCATAAAAATCAGAGTTAGGCAACTTGACATAAAAATTTGAATACGTTATCTATATTATTTCAAAAATATGTAAGAATAGAATTTGTATAAAATTGAATCTAGTTTTCTATATTACTAGGTTTATTTACAAAAAAATAAAATCTATTTGGTAAAAATTTGAAATTTCAATACAGTAGTACTTAAATTTCAGGGAAAAATTAAGAAGTAAGTGTTTGTCTGACCACCCTAACCACATTAATATGATAATATTTTTTTATAATATTTTAGATATAATTAGAGGACTCATGTCCCGATGTGATGCATATTTTTTTGTAAGTTTTTTCCAAGTAAATAATTAATTATAATTTTTTCATGACAAATTTTAAAAAATATAAAGACCCGTATGTCTGACCACCTTAACTTCGACAAAAATTCATGAAATTCTTTTTTTTATCTTTTAATCTTATAGTATGTGAAGTATAGAATGTGACACACATTTTGGATTCAAAAAATATGATACCATTTGAAAGCTATAGATGTTTTTCAATCAGCCTAAAAATCAGGACTTTAGTCATAATTCAATAGAAAATGAAGAATAATTATTTATTAAATTCAAAGTAAAGCATAATTTATATTGGTTGAAATCTGAGAATCTCCTATAAAAACCCTTTTCGTTTCATCAATTTTGGGTAAAAAAATAGTCATCAGCCACATACCCATCATATTGCCACTTTTTGGCCCATCATGATCCTACACATACCCTTGGGCTGACAGTTTGTAATTTATTCTTTTGCTTGTGGCTGATAGAGTTGTTGATGTAAATTCATGTATAATATATATAAGAGCGATTGTTTCTTCATTTTGAAGAGTGTATGGTGTATTCTTAGTGAATGTATGTGAAGTTTATGTGCGCATAAATATCATATCATTCAATTTTAGAGAAAAGTGTGAGGAAGATTGAGCAAAGTGTGAGGAAGATTGAGCGAAGTGTGAAGAAGTGTTTTTGTGCGTAACCAAAACTGTCATCAGGATTTTGTAGAAGCCAATTTCTCACTTCAACCTCATCAGATGGATTTTATCTGATTGATTTATATAAGGAAGTGAGCCTTCCCTTTAGAGAAATGAGATCTAGGTAGTGTGCCTGAATGCATGTGCATTCCTTATTTATTTTCCATTATAATTCTAATAGGGTATAATCTTGCGGACTAACATCCACCATGGTTTTTCCCCTAACAAAGTTTCCACATATAAAATATTAGTGTTCATGTGTTTCTGATGTGTTTTTAATTCATGATTTCACTATTAATTATCAAATCTAATATTAAAGGTTTATTATGGTTGAATAAGTATTACATTTTACAACAACTGATTCAGCTCCCCTCTTAGTTGTTTATCCTTGTTTTTCCAACAGTCAGGAGTGGCATATTCAAAGCGTGTTTCTAGGTGTTGATATTTTTTCCTTCTCCAAGTGATCCTAGACGTTGATATCCACTCAATGGCACCATTACTACTCATGGATGATTGGATTATATTTTTTACCAGTTAGGGTTTTGATGGCACTATAATTTTTTATCTATTAAAGAATAATTTTCACAACTCATATATTTCTAGATCAATAAGTTGTTATGCAGATCAGCAGATGAAGCAACTGCAATTTTATTGCTGGAATTTTTTATAATATGATCTAATGTTTTTCAATGTTTTGGTGCAACAATACATTCCCACTTCTTGCGGTTTTTTATTTAGGTGGTGGGAAGTTCTTTTTTCTTGTGTTCTTCCCTTATCTTATAAAAGGGAATTTTTTTCAGCCTCTAAAAAAATATAGATATGAGGTGGAATATTTCTTACAAAGCTTCATTTCACTATATTAATTTTGTAATCGATTTTCAAGATAACTATTCAAATAAGTTATCCAACCTTAACATATTTTGTGCTATTTTATCTTACATTTTATTCTCTATTCATACATATTCATTCTCTATGTTATTTTTATATTTCAAATATAATCTTGATAATAGATGCTGAGTTATAGATTTTATGTTTTATAACATGGATCTATAGTGCATTGGACCATGTTTTGATACTCTTTCATTTGCTATTAGAATTGTGTTAGATCTCGCACTATACTATTGGGGAAAAATAGTTTTGTATGGGTTTGAAGCATCATTTTTTGTCTCAGATTTATCATATTTTATTGAACTTGAATAGGTGCTTCCCACAAAAGGATTTGAATGACTTTTATATTCTCATATAGGCCTTAGTTGTTTATTCTCCTTTCAACAATAAAGGGTTTGTAGCATTATGTGTTCGTTTTAAAATTAAGAATCCATTAAGGATTTGAAATATTGTAAAAATAACTCGATTTATCACCTTAGTCTTATTTTTTACATTTTCCTCCCCTTTTCTTAAACCAAAAGGTATATTTCAGCAAATTCTTTAAAAATCTTTAAGGTTATTTAGTGAAGCGCAAAATAGTTCATGAACAACTATCACTTTCTTTCTACAAGAAGAGGGAGGTTCAAAATCCTCACTATTAGAAGTGGAATCATCCAGGAAAACACCTAGATAATTTAACCAAAAGGACAACTTTCTTTGATGTACATAAATGATTTTTTTAGAATTTCAAATTTCAAATGTAACAAGAGAAACATGTAGCACAATTAGAGATAGAAATGCATTGATAAAAAAATTAGGACACTTATACAAAGAATGGTTCGCTAAAGGGTGAATGGGTCCTTGTTCAGGGTTCTAAAAAAGAAAAATGTAATCTCTAAGCTACTATTTATGTTCACTATTTCAGGTTTTAGAATGTTTCTTGTATGACTTATTTTCCAAACTTTATTGTCTAGATGAAAATTTAAAGGAGGACAAAAGATGAACAAAAATGACAACTTTTGGAATGCAATTTTGACTGAATTTCTGATCTAAATGATTGAAAGACACCCTTGATACAACTAATATGCAAGATGTATGCATGATTTATAAATTATTTTTAGATTTATATGAATTTAAATGATGCAAAAAATTCAATTTTAAAACCTAAACAAGATACAAACAAACTAATTCAAATCCTAAATCTAGGGTTTTAGAGACTTCGAAATCAGAATCTATGATGTACAATGTTAGGTTCAGAAAAATTATAAGAAGGGAAAATGGGGAGATCAATTCAACTAATGTGGAATAAAATGGCCTAGATTTCAAACACTCTTATTCCTAAATTTCATTTGAAAGAGAGGAGATCACAAAAGGATGGAATTGAATTTCAACCTTCAAGTCAGTCAACCCTATTTTGGATCTTTGAGATCTCTACTTTCTTATGATATAAATGATTGATTTGCAATGTTTTAGAGTGATTTAAGATGCATTAACTAATTGAATTATATCACCTAATATTTGAAATAAAAAGTTCTATAATAGAAAAAAAAATGACAATTTGCATGAAGATTTAAGAAGGGGAGAATGATGTGCACCTGTGATAAAAGGATTGTTTCAGAGCCTATAGTAGGACTATTTTTCCCTAGGGTGAATGGCTCTTAGTGCAGGGGTCCAAAAATACATTTTTAGTCCTCTAATTTTGAATCTAAGCTTTTGATTTCTCCAAGTTTGACTATCAAAAAGCTAGAAATAGAACCTATTAGTGATTTTTATAGCTTGACAACAATGAATGCAACAAATGAAACTTTGTAAAATTTCTCATTTGATCAACTTTTAGTCCTTCTTCATCTGTAAATTTTCATATACAAAGAGAGAAGTAAAAAATTCTATTTTTGGGTGAATGAGGGTTTTCCTTAGTCAAACCCCATGTTTGGTAATTAAAGCTTGATAATGGAGTAATGATTAAATGAATGAATTTATGAATGCACACTTTCTTGTTACAACTCCATAAACCCTTAATAGTTTCCCTTAGAGGACATAAGTCAAACACATCACTCTAAGGTTTAGATATTGCATGAATTGTCTTAATTGATCAATACTTGAATTATTGAAATATACATTACAATGTTAGCTCCAAAACATGATATGAACACAAATGAACATTGACAATATGATATGATATTGATTGTTGTTGTAAATGAAATATAAGTCTACTCTTCAATTCTCTTGACAATAATTTTTGTTGTTGTGAAATTTTCCTTAATGCGAGATGATAATGCATAAATTTAAATTGATAAAATAACTTTTTATTTAAATAGGTGTTTATCTAATTTCCTCAAAAATAGACTCAAAAAGTTAAAATTTGAAACTTAAAATTGATATTTTAAAATACTGCTAAAAGCATGTTTAAAACTGGGTCCTTGTAATTAAATCAGGCCCATTCGCCCTTGGAAGAATGGTTCCTAGGACCTAAGTCTGAGACACTCAATTTCCAAGGTTTTTTAATTAATGTTATTAGTTGTTTAATATATTTTTTCCTTTCAAAAAATGTGAATAATAAGGCTTTGGAATGCATAATCTAGTCAATAAGAGGCTTAATTTTGTCTAGTTAATTAAGAGGATGCAAACATAGTGTGAAATTATAAAGGTATATAATTTTGTACACTACACTCTAAGAACATCCTTTATCATCTAGAAGAATTAAATAGATCAACAATAACAAAATATTATGATTTTGTTGAACTAAAAATAAATAAAAAACTTGCATAGATCATTTTATAGCGCTAGCATGCTAAAGTTTCAATATTTTACACATATTTATTGGGGTTGGCCTAGGAGAAAGAGTTTCCTTGTAACATAGTGCCATCCCTTCTTACGTATTTCTAAATATTGTTAGCCATTAGATAGAAAGCAATAGTAGAAGAAACAAAGGAAAGTAAAGAATGCATCAAAGTAGTAGCATACATCACCTAGGGTCAGATCCAAACATAAATAATAAATCCATGGACTTAATAAAAAATTACAAACTGGATCCGAAATAGAGCATACATTTAGTGTGGGATCTTTAAGAATTAATTGATACAAAGATCAAATTTTCTAAAATAAATAATAAAGATCCACAATCTTTACAAAAAATGCATATTTTTCAATTAGCAAGATAATAAATTTATTTTCATATAACTAACATTTAAACTTACACTAATCCACAACTCTTATTTATCAAATCTAGATTTATCTATGCATATTGGTGTGGATCTTTATTTTTTTCATTCCTTTAATCTATTGGGAGTTAGGGGTGCAAATAAAAAAAAATCACTATTGTGACAAGATGGAAAAACTAGAATAAACACACAAAAATTCAATAAGGATAGCACAAATACAAATGTAGATAATATATTTAAATATATTCCATTTTTTTGAACCACCAAAAATATATGCTAACAAGGGAAAGTGGATTCTCTTACTAGGCTCTTAAGGTTTTTCACCCTAAAGGCACTTGGTTAGGAATGACACTCTTTCCTCTATGTTGATATGTTTATGGGTAGGTTAATTCAAAGGAAGGATGCTTCATGAGACTTGTGCCAAGTGTGTTCTATGTATGGCTAGAACTGAAATTAAAATGGTGCTAATCTAAATGTATGCAAAAAGAAATAAAAAAAACTAAACTATATGCGCTAAATGAGAGTAATTTGGAAAATAATAGAGGAGGATAGAAGATGTGTACCTGGAAAATTGATGTTTTATTTGAATGCTCTCAGGATCTCCTGGAAAATGTTTGAACTGATAAATAGGACACTCACAACAACTAGGGCAACCTATTCCTCCAACCTGTAAATTCTGCCAAAATAGGTTTCAGTGTCCAAAAATAAAGAAACCATTTTTCTAGGCCTAGCATAGGGACAAGGTTGCCAATAGGGGCAACCTAGTTCTCTTGTATCTTTTCAATGAACCAGGCTTTGATTTTTTGTTTGCCGATTGATGTTTCCCTTTTCTGTAACAATTTGTAACAAGAACTCCCAAAAATTACCTGTAAATTATCTTCTTGTCCTTCTAGGGTTTGAGGCTTGGATGTGACTTGAGGATAATGTTGGTACTTCTTGCAACACTTTGTACTTCACCTAATCTACATCAAAACCCGCAATCACATGCAAAGACCAAGAAACTATTGGGGTTAGGAAATAGGAGTTTTCCTAAGTCAAACCCCTTTGTAGGTGATTAAACCCAAATGAGATGAAATCAAAGGAATTTAAGATTGAAGGATAAACTTAATATAAATTCCTACCAAACCTTTGTTGTTGATGTTATACAACATGCATGAGTAGCTCCAATGGAGATATCCTGAAAACCCTAATGATTCTATGATTGCTTGTGAAATCTTGGTTGCTTGAGCACTTATGAAGAGATGAAAGTGAGAGCAAGAGAGTAAAAAAGAACTTGGAGAAAGGTAAAATGGAGATGAAAACCCTTATTTCTACATGTGAAACCCTAATTTTCCGGAAATGCAACCTAATAGGCCGACCCTAGGGTTTACGAGGCAATATTTCATTTTAATCTTATTTAAATTTGAATAATTTCCTAAAGGGACCATGTCGCCCAAAGTGGTGACCTAGTCCACTTGGGAAAATTTAAGTAGTGGTCATAAATTATTATTTTTTTATTGAAGTTAATCATTTTTTCCTCTCGAAACACACTTAGGTCGGGACTAAGGATGCATTAAAGGGGAAAATTAACATAGAAAAATGGTTAATTTAGGGGTGATAAGCCTAGATAAGTGTGAAAATGCAACACAACAGTTTACAACACTTTGTCTTAAGGATTAGGAAGGTGTAAGAATGTATTATTTAGGTTAATTATGTTGAAAGGGTCTTAGAAAAGTGAGGAAATTCATTACAAGACTTCACAACACCTTAGTAAAACATCGTTAGGTTATTGATGAATTGCAAGCTTACAAGGCTAGATTAAGGTAAACAAGGTCAAAATCTAGTGGAAAAGGCCAAAATGAGTGAAAAAGCGCCAAGGTATACACTTTTTAGCGACACATTTAGCCCCCACTTTAGTGAGAGTATGAACATCCTTCAAACTCACACTAAAGTAGTTGAATCATATGTGTCGAGCAGGATCTAATGTACTCATACTAGTAGGGTGAGATGACTCATGATCAAGAGGGATCATCAAGCCCCCAAGATCAAGATCCCATGGCCAACTAAGCATAATTATAATAGATCACACAAAGAGTGATGTAAAAAAATCAGATCAAGCTTCGACCGTTTGTCCATCTAGTTGTGGATCAGATCTAGGTTGTTTGTCTAAATGGAAAAGATGTACTCACTCTGGGCTGATGATATTTTTGATTGTTCGAAGAGTGAGAATGTTGAAAGGTGGTGAGATACATACACCTACTTAGTATGCACTCAAACACAAAAAAGTGGCTATGGGGAAAGTTGTGCTAGTAGTTGGCTTCCTGCTCAACCATACCAAATTTATACCTCCTGATAACTTTGATAAGGCACCACAAAGGATAGGGGTGCAGTTAATGAGACAAGAAAAGCCTTGGATTCTTAGAAACCATGAACAAGTGCAAGATGGCACTATAGTCATGTAATTTATGTTATGCAAGGTGGCCATGTATCCACAAATGAAAAAGTGCAATATGCATAATACAAAAGTAAAAATTTAAAACATAAAAAATGAAATTGTTCGAAGGAGTCTTGTTTAGTTCATATGAGGTCTTTGACTTAGGGAACATTGCGTGTAATGTTTCCACAAGAGGAAAAATCAAAGGATAGAAAATTGAAAACTTAGGGGATGGAATGCATTGCATCGAGCCACTAAGAGGAATATAATATGCTAAGATAGGTCACACCTATGAAGGACATCACATTGAATGTCATTCACAAAGTGAGAAAAGCATCATGTGAAGTGACAAGCACAGACAAAGAAAAAGAAAATAAAAATGCAGAAATAAAATAGTGCCAATGTATGCCCCAACTTTAAAGGGATTGCTACACAACGTTATGTGAGAAATTTATTTAAAGTAGAGAAAGGGAAAATGCAAGAGGGACATGAGATCCTACTTGAAAATCCCAATGTCAAGTGATAGGTATCCAAGAAAGGCTACATCATGTGAAAAAGAAGAAAGCAAGAGAAAAAGAGGGTATATGCCCCCAAAACGAAAAACACACCAAACACATAAGGGATCTATGGATTTGCCAGGGTCAGTCAGTTTTTTGCTGCAATGTTTATTTTAGAGAGTGTGAAACTATCATCATTCCCCCAAATACATAGAACTAGAAGAAGGACACATAGAGCAAAAAAATGAAAAAGAAGAGCCCTTTTGGGTCAACCTAGAAGATACACAGGATGTCTCAACGCTTTACATCATCCCCAAAAAGGAACATAGAAAGCAAAAGAAAAATACAAAAGAAAAAGAGCCTTGGTTTTTGAGTCAACATGAAGGAGACATATCAGTCTCAATGTCTTGCATCATCCTTAAATGAAAGGAAAAAAGGGACACAAAAAGAAAAAGAGGTTCATTTGGGTCAACATGAAGGAGACATTCTGGTCTCAATGCCTTGCATCATCTCCAAATGAAAAGACAAGAAGGAAAAAAATATTAGAAAAAGGGAAAAAAGAAAGGAGTTTATTTGGGTCAACAAGAAGGAGACATTGCAGTCTCAATGCCTTGCATCATCCCCAAATGAAAGGAAAAGAGAAAATTTAAAAGGGGTTCATTTGGGTCAACATGAAAGAGACATTGCAGTCTCAATGGCTTGCATCATCCTCAAATGAAAGGAAAAAAAAGGAAAAGGAAAAGGAAAAGCGAGAAGGGGTTCATTTGGGTCAACATGAAGGACACATTGTGGTCTCAATTCCTTGCACCATCCCCAAATGAAAGGAAAATCAAAAATTGAAAAGAAATGCATGACACTTAGAAGAAGGAAGATACATATAGAAGAATGTCACAAAGAGTAAGAAAACATCAAACAAGACAGGGAATACAGTAAACACAAAAAAACACAAGACTAGTAAGGAAATTATAAGTCAACTATGAAGCAAGTCATCCACCCCCCCATCTTGGTGGGAAAAGTGGGAGGTGGATAATGAAACTAAGGGGAAAATATAATTACATTATTAGGGAAAGGCTAGCAACCTCTTGCCCCCACTAGGTGCAAGGTTGGAGGGAGCCAAAATAGGCGATGAGAGGGGTAATGTAGTAGTGAGAAGGACATGTTATACCACTATTACATGGATGTGTACATGACAGCGTACTATGGGTTGATAGGATAGCATTCAAATCAAATGAAGTGATACTTACTCATTATCTCTCACAGATGGTGATATTCATCACTTCTATGGCCATGAACACGAGGATAAGCATAATGTGGGGCACTGGAATCTTTAGGACGACTGACCAAATTATTACGATGAGGTAAGGTTATGAGGCCTTTGTTTAAGAGGAAGTATAATTGTCTCTCACATTCAAGTGGTGGATGGAGAGGAAACTTAAGTTTCTGTAATTCATATGGCCTCTTGCATCGGCTAAACTCGCTAACTTCAAAGGATGGTATGGGAATAGGAGGTCATAAAATGACCAAGGGTTTATCATGATTGATAGGAGGAGATGGTGACTTTTCCCTAGGAAGGAGAACATCCAAGTCGGGAAGGGTATCAAATATTACCATGCCATCATTACGGAGCTTAAGGAACTCTCCAAGGTGCACCTGAGCATGAGGGGGATCATGATAACCGATGCTTGTATGGTGTTCATCAAGTTGCAATTGATAATAGTATTTGTGAATTTCATGTTCATTTGTAAGGTTGCCACCTTGTTTTCTTAAAATGGTGAACCCTTTTCCATAAGTTTATTGCAGGTTAATGGGAGGGTGGGTGACTGGGTTATTGTAAAATAGTTGAGGTGGGGCTGGTTGAGAGGGACTAGGCTCACCTTGAGTAGGTAGTTGAGCTCCAGTGTGAACTTTCGGATGAAGATAAGAAAATGAGGCAAGAGGTGATATGTTAGGCATCATGGGCTGGTTCAAAGAGGGGTAAAAAGAAACATTTTCTTCAATGTTGTCAAGGCACTCATTAAGGAATTGTTACATGCTAGCATCATCATCCCCAATGACTTCTACTATGATAGGAGGATGTTCATGAGGATTTCGTGGAGTAGGAGTGGGTTAAAGGTCATTAGGATTAGTGGCAAAGGTGCAATTTCACATGTCCATTAGGGATTTGAGGGAGGTCCACAACTTCTTGAAGTATGTGGCCATGATGAGGTTGAATTAATGACATTAAATGGATCAAAAAAGTAGACCTAGAATGGACCATAGAGGAGAAATTACAAAAACCAAAATTATAGACAAGGTGCTGAAAATGACAGAAAATGGGATGCAAATTATGCAAAAGGACTAGGTCGCCTAGTGTGGCAACTTAGTCCCAAGAGTGTTGTTTTTGAAATATTTCTATATTTTTGGCTAATGTTTATGGTTTTCCTAATGTTTAAGTGCAAACAAAAACTGCAAATGCAAAAAAAAAATTGTGCTTTCTTATTAAAATTGCAATCCAATGTGCAGATTGATCATGAATTTTCACTAAATGCACTTTTTTTACTAACCCTAGGATGAAAACAATGCAATATTTCAATGCAATGCAAGCTATCTCTAAGATGAAATGAATAAATCATAAAGATAGCTAATGGTCTATGGGCAGGTTCACCAAAAACATATGCTAAGAAGGGAAAGTGGACTCCCTTACTAGGTTGTTAGGGTTTTTCACCCTAAAGGCACTTGGTTAGGAATGACACTTTTTCCTCTAGGTTGATATGTTTATGAGTAGCTTCATTCAAATGAAGGATGCTTGATGAGGGTTGTCCTAAGTGTGTGTGATGTGTGGCTAGAACTAGAAGGAAAATGGTGCTAATCTAAATGTATGCAAATGTAAATAAAACAAACTAAACTAATGCAAACTAGCTAAACTATATGTCCTAAATGAGAGTAATCTGAAAAATAAAAGAGGAGGACAAAATATGTATACCTGGAAAAGTGGTGTTGCATTTGAATGCTCTCGGGATCTCCTGGAAAATGTCTGAACTAAGAAAAATGACACTTACACCAACTAGGGCGACCTAGTCCTCCAACCTGGAAATTCTGCCAAAATAGGTTTCGAGGAAATGGGTGCCCAAAAATACAAAAGCCCTTTTATGGGCCTAGCATAGGGAAAAGGTTGCCAATAGGGGCAACCTAGTCCTCTTGTATCTTTCTTAGGAATCAGGCATTGATTGGGTCCTCATTGATGTTTCCCTTTTTTGCAACAATCTTTGACATGAACTCCTGAAAATGACCTGTAGCTTGTCTTCTTGTCCTAATAGGGTTTGAGGCTTGGATGTCACTTGAGGATAATGTTGGTACTTCTTGCAACACTTTGTACTTCACCTAATCTACATCAAAACCTGCAATCACATGCAAAGACCAAGAAAGTATTGGGGTTAGGAAATAGGGGTTTGCATATAAGTTAAACCCCTTTTTAGGTGATTAAACCCAAATGAGATGAAAGCAAAGGAATGTAATATTGAAGGATAAACTTAATGGAAATGCTTACCAAAACATTTTTTTATGGTCAGCAACATGCATGAGTAGCTCCAATGGAGATAGCCTGAAAACCCTAATGATTGTATGCTTTCTTGTGAAATCTTGGTTTCTTGAGAACTTGTGAAGAGATGAAAGTGAGAGCAAGAGAGTAAAAATTAGCTGGGAGAAACATAAAATGGAGATGAAAACCCTTATTTGTACATGTGAAACCCTAATTATCCAAAAATCCAACTTAATAGATTGACCCTAGGGTTAAGGAGGCAATATTCTCATTGAATCTTATTTAAAATTTGAATTTTATGCCTAAAGAGACTAGGTCACCCAAAGTGGTGACCTAGTCCATTTGGGAAAATTTAAGTGGTGGTCGGGAAATAATTTTTGTTTATTGAAGTGAATCATTTTTGCCTCCCAAAACACACTTAGGTTGGGACTAAGGATGCATGAAAGGGACAAATTAGCATAGAAAAAGGGTTAATTTAGGAGTGATAAGCCTAGATAAGTGTGAAAATGCAACACAACACTTTGTTTTAAGGCTTAGGAAGGTTTAAGAATATATTATTTAGGTGAATTATGTTGAAAGGGTCTTAGAAAAGTGAGGAAATTCATTATAACACTTCACAACACCATAGTAAAACACCGGTAGGTTATTGTTGAATTGCAAGCTTACAAGGCTGAATCAAGGTAAACAAGGCCAAAATATATTGGAGAAGGCCAAAATGAGTGAAAAAGTGCCTAGGTCTACACTTTTTGGTGAAAATTTTTCTTTCAAAACTTACAAAATATAGAGTAAATCCTCTGTTCAACAACACAAAATAAACTTAAACTTATTTGGACAGATGTCCAATACTAATGGTGCTACTCTCACACCTATTTTGTAACTTTTGTTGTCACTACGCAAAATTTTCTAAACTTCTATGAATTATTGTTGTAACATTCCTTGTTATGTGTTGCTCCTTGTCTTCTGCTAAGACATTCCATTGCTACTACAGGTTCAATCAACCCCAATACAAAAACTTACAACTCAAAACCAATGGTTGCCACATTCTTTTTGTCTATTCTTTATTTTAACTTGAATAAGAATGAGCACTAAGTTCAAATTTCAAATCCACCTAATAAATTAATTGTAGACATGCTATAGCAACAAAAAAAATCTTAAAAACGAGTGCAAAACTTCAAATTCAAAAACAGGGTATGTGCAGGATCATGATGGGCCAAAAAGTGGCAATATCTAAGTGATATGATGGCCCATGTGGCTAACGACTTCTTTTTTACCCAAAATTGATGAAATGAAAAGGGTTTTTAAAGGAGATTCTCATCTTTCCACCAATATAAATTATGTTTTACTTTGAATTAATAAATAATTATCATTCATTTTCTATTTGAATTACGACTAAAGTCCTTATTGATAGGCTAATTGAAAAAAAATTATAGATTTCAAATGGAATCACATTTTTTGAATCCAAAATATGTGTCACATTCTATGCTTCACATACTATAGGATTAAAAAAATAAAATTGATTTTCATGAATTTTTGACCAAGTTAAGGTGGCCAAACATATGAGTTTTTATATTTTTTAAAAGTTTTAATAAAAAAATCAAAGTTAATTATTTACTTGGAAAAAAATTACAACAAAATATGCATCACATCGAGACATGAGTCCCCTATTTATATATAAAATATTATAAAAAAATATTATCATTTTATTGTGGTTAGGGTGGTCAGACAAACACCTACTTCTTATTTTTCCCTGAAATTTAAGTACTACTGCATTGAAATTTCAAATTTTCACCAAATAGATTTAAAAATAAATAAAATAAACCTCTAGTATTTTAGAAACTACATTAAATTTTCTACAGATTCTATTCTTAGATATTTTTTAAATAATATAGATAACTTATTCAAATTTTTACATCAAGTTTCCTAACTCTGATTTTCTGAATTTTATTGCCACTTAAGGGCCTGTTTTTTGCATGATGATCCTGCACATACCTGTTAGAAATCTTGAACAAGATTAATAACTAGGAACACCTGCAAAAAAAATGATGAATCTTCCACAAGAGGACATGCAAGAGCTTGCTTGGTATTAAGACCTCTCAAAATGATGAGGAAGAAAGGATGATACAAATGATATAAAAACCCTCCTTATATAGGAAAGGGTGAGAAACAAGATGCAGTAAGATGTTGCCATTTGTCTTGATCTAACAATATGTGACAACAAGGAAACCCTAAAAATATTAAATGCATCCTTAGGTTAAAATAACCTAAGTTAACTTATGCTAGTGTAGAAAACAAATATTTACACTAACAATACCCAACATCTAACATATTAATTGTTGTAAGGTTTATGTTGGCTATTATAAAATACCTGCAGGAAGATTACATGTGTCAAGGGAGAAATTTTGTGGGCTATAGATTAATTAATATTCCAACATTCCCCCTTAATTTGAAGTCTATTGTCACTTTGTAGTTTCTTTCTAGATCTGATCTCTGGAGCTATCCACAATGCCAAGGCTCTCTTAGGTGTTCAAATATATCCTTCAAAAATTCCTTGGTGAAGATATCAATGATTTGCTACTCAAATGTATAAAATATTGAATTTCTATCTCAACTTTCTCTACCAGCTCCCTTATGAAATGATATCAGATCTCGATGTGTTTGCTTCATCCATGGAAGATTGGGTTCTTTGTCAATATTATGGAAGATACATTGTTACAACGAATGACTGTTTTGTCTTCTTGATGTTGTTGTAAATCTACAAGGATCCTAAATAGCTTGACAAGTTGTTACATTTTTTGTTATGTATTCTTCCTTTTTTGTGTTGAGGGGTAATCCCACAATAATGGGTTACACTTTTTGGCCAAACTTGACATTGAAATCAACATTTTTCACCAGATCTTCACTTTCTTACACCTATAGAAGCTAAACCATTAAGAATTTGAGGATGAAGAAAACTAATGATTTGTGAGATTTTAAGTGTAGATTCTAGTTATATTTTAAAAAAAAAAAAATTAAAAAAATTGTGAATCCTTCTGTGTAATTTTTATCAACTTATTTTTTCTATGAAACAACATTTTCAAAAAGTGATGTTTACTTTCAGCTGCATAGCTTATTTTATAGAAAGGATAAAATTCTCTTTTTTTAATTGTAGTTTTTCCACACCAATATCTAGTGGATGGATATGTTTTCATAATTTTTTGTTGCATATATATTTTTAATAAATTTTCTAAGTCACAGTAATTATAATTTGGAAATATTATACTTTCAGCTGCATAACTTTTTTTGTATGCATTTGAATTAACTTATTCTTTTTTTTTTTCGGAATAAAGACATCAATATCTAGTTTACATGTATTTTTTAGAAATTTTTCTCTCTTTTCCTATTTTTCTGTATGTGTGAAACAAAGACCTCGATGTTCATTAAGAAACCTACATTCACAACAAATAAAAAATAAATATAATAATAAAATTAAATATATTTAAAATTATAATTTTTGGGAAGCTTATAATAAGGACTACATGTTTACAAAAGATAAATTTTAAATAAATTAATTTGATCCCCAAAAGGTAAATCAAAAGTGGTTTTTTATCAACATTTTGATAGGTGTAGAGGAGACTCCATTATAAGTATGGTTTAAAACTAGCTGGTTTCTATCCAAGGGAGTTTTATATAAGTGGCTTTGATCAAACCATCTTCAATTAAAATCCTTTAAATGGAACCTTTTTAAGGCTTAAATCATTATATTTTCTAAAAAAGTGTGATTTCAGCAAAAATCAGGATGTCCAAAAAAGTGTAACCCATTATTGTGTCAGCACCTTGAGAGAGACAAAAAGTCGCTTCTTCGATGCCCATGATATTTTACCTGATCCCATATTGAAGACATCCCTTGATGTACTCTTCCTATCATCCGCATTTCCTACCCAATCACTATCTGTGAAGCCGTCTAGCTTAAATTCATTAGATGCACTATACATAATGTCATAATCTATTGTTCCATTAACATACCTTAAAATCCTCTTTCTTGCTTGCCAATGCATGTCCTTAGGTTCCTCCATGAACCTAGAAATCAAATTTACTGCATACATGAAATCAGGCCTAGTTGATGTTACATACATAAAACTTCAAACCATTTTCTTGTAGAGAGTTGGGTTCACTTCCTTATTGCTATCATTCTTATGCAGTTTCAGAACTATTGTTGTTGGTGTGGGGGCTACGTGGTGGAAAATATGTGTATCAATAAGATAAAACTAAACACACATCAATGAAATATATTACGTGAATGGAAGCGAAATAAAAAAACTGAAATTCTATCACTATCCTCCCAAATTATCTCAGTGATCTCTGAATCTATGCTCTCATATTTATTCGGTGCACATGAATCTACAAGATGGCAACCTAAAAAACAAGATGCTATATGAAATACAAAGATAAATGGCTACATCTTCATGTTTTTGGTATTTGTATTATAATGCTAAATGCTATAATGAAATGTTGCTATATTCATAATGATGTTGGGCATGTGCAAGATCATCATGGAAAAAAAAGGCCCTTAAGTGGCAATAAAATTCAAAAAAATCAGAGTTAGGCAACTTGATGTAAAAATTTGAATAAGTTAACTATATTATTTCAAAAATATTTAAGAATATAATCTATTGAAAATTGAATATAGTTTCTAAACTACTAGGTTTATATTTATTTTAAAAAATTCTATTTGGTGAAAATTTGACATTTCAATGCAATAGTACTTGAATTTTAATGAAAAAATAAGAAGTGGGTGTCTGTCTGACCACCCTAACCACAATAAAATGATAATATTTTTTTATAAGATTTTATATATAAGTAGAAGACTCGTGTCCCAATGTGATGCATATTTTTTTGTACTTTTTTTCCAAGTAAATAATTAATTATGATTTTTTTATTACAACTTTTAAAAAATATAAAAACTCGTATGTCTGACCACCTTAACTTGGTCAAAACTTCATGAAGTTCAGTTTTTTTTTTTTTAATCCTATATTATGTGAATCATAGAATGTGACACGTATTTCAAATTCAAAAAATGTGATACCCTTTGAATGCTATAGATGTTTTTCAATCAGCCTATCAATCAGGAATTTAGTCGTAATTCAAATAGAAAATGAATAATAATTATTTATTAAATTCAAAGTATGGCATAATTTATATTGGTGGAAAGCTAAGAATCTCCTTTAAAAACCCTTTTCGTTTCATCAATTTTGGGTAAAAAAAAAGTCATCAGCCACATGGGCCATCATATCACTTACATATCGCCACTTTTTGGCCCATCATGATCCTGCACATACCTTGCTAAAATAATTATCTATGATAAAGTTGTAAATCTAAATGAAATGATGTATAAAACACAACAACTAAGATGAAAAAACTAAATTGTCATGATAACACTAAATGTGAACTAAATGCTAAATTCTTAAACTAAAATTCTCTTCAAATGCTCTCAAATTGCAATAATGTTTTTGTATCATAAGTCTGTAATCCAAATCTATATGAAAAATTGTAGAAATGCCTTCTATTTATAGATTTTTCCAAGCTTGGGATGAGGTGGCGGAGATGGATGGTTCAGATTGTGATCCCAAGACATCAACAATTGACCACAAAGAGGTTGGAGGAATTCATGGAGGCTGATCCACTTGGAAGAAAAACTTCTCTAAGTATCAAGGAGCATCATTTGAAAGAAGGAGCCATGTGTCTCCAAAGAGGTTAGGAGGTTAAGAGATTGAAGTGATATTCCAAATTTAAAAATTAGGAATAAATGAAATTGTGTGACATGTGATGAGGTGTCCAAGATGATTTGGAGGTGGTTAGAATATTATGAAGTTCAATGTGCTAAATTTGAATTAAAAATTCAAATTTAAATGAAGGATGGAAATTAGCTTAATGACAAATTATTTAAATTTGTGCATTTAATTAATTTAAGACAAAAATGATTTTTGGATAGAAGAATTAAGGGATGAACCATATAAACAAATTTATCTATTTATTCATTCAAGTAGAAGAATTAGGATTTATTAATTAAATATAAATTATTTAATTAATTGTGCTCCAAACAATTTTTATGTGTACACATTTTTCCCCTCTTTGAAGTGATGTGCGTAGATGCATTGCTTCAAAGAATTTATTTTGTTAGAACCTAATGATAAAAATTCTGACATGCCCCAGATGCTGATATTTTTAGTGATGATGAATGAATGCCCCTTGGGAGATAAATCAAGGTTTTTTCAATTTTTAATGATTTTTGAATGTTTTGGAAACTTTGATGATTAAATGATTTTTTAATGATATTCTAATTATTTTCAAATTTGATGATGGTAACCTGAATTACCTCTTGAAAAATGAGAATATTCTTACCACATTATTGATTAATTGATTAAAAAGGCCCATTTTGAAAAATTAAATAAATGCCACCAAAATTACCCCTTTAATTACCTCTTAAAAGGTCAAAATTAGTGAAAAGAAGCTCATTTGTAACTTTGCATTGTAAAAATTGAGATATTGAAGAGAGCCAAGATGTATAGGATTCCACGCCATACCCACAGATTCGAGCGAGTTAACCACCACCAGCGTCCAACCGCATATAGACCTTTGGTATGTACCTCGAGAAACCCTAATTGTCGCTTTGGAATTTTAATTTTCTCACTTTTTCCAATTTAAAAAAATTGGATTTGGAGGCGTTTGGCACATAGGATTAACGTTTTAGTGCATAGAGTACCTGATACAAAGCATAGGATATGGGCTTTAGTGCATAGGGTAGTAAGAAACACTTGAAATAGGTTTAGTGCGTGCAAGTCCTGTTATAGCGCATAGAACAATTGTTTTAGCGCAAAGGAGTTCTAGCGTATAGAGAAGACAAGATAGTGTATAGGATAGTTCATTTAGTGCATGCAAGTTATCTTCTTGTTGCAAAAATGTGTACTTCAATGCCAATTGTTTTTCTCCTTAGGTTTGGTCGATATGGTATCTACACATTATGTGAAGGATAAGTATCAATTAAGGAAGCATGTGATTAATCCAAGATGTTGTTTTGGTTCCTACTTAAGTATTAATTTAGTCCACTCTCATTCTTATCCACTATGGAAATGTTGGGTCACCGACCTAATTTGAAATTATTAAATAAAGAATGTGTAACTGACCTTGGAGAAAGTTTCTAAGATCAGAGATGGTATAAATACAAGGCAATATGTTTATTTTTGTAAGCCACAAGTGTTAGAAGTGAAGTAGATGTGAAGGATTGTGCGAAAGTAATTTGAGGCAGTGAGAAATTCAATGTGTTAGACTCTTAAAGACAGTGAGTTGATGGTGTCTACAATTCTCTAATCAAGGCTACAAATGTGTGGAAGTTGTTGTGGTGGATCTTCTATTGCATTGAGATAATTTTCTATGTGTAACATTCTTCTTTCTATGTTTCTATATATGTAGGCAATGAGTCCTATCTGGATAGGGAGTCCTATCTTGGGAAGTGAGCCCTTTGGCAGTGAGCCTTTGTGTCTAGTTTTGCAATTAGTATTATATTGTGAGTTAATCCTCATCGTGGTTTTTCCCTTATTGGGTTTTCCACATAAATGTGGAGTTTCTTATTTTGTATTTCTTTCTATTATTGCACTTCATGCTCATACTTAATAACAGATTAAAGTGGATATGGAGTTAATAATTGTTTGATATTTTTGAATGTGATTGGTGACAACTGATTCACCTCCCCCCTCTCAGTTTTCTTGTGCATTTCAACACTCTAGGTATGTGCTTTCGCAAGTGAAGGCCCCCTGTGAGTCACCAAAACTATGAATCAATTTTTCCTTAATCTTCTTTTGATTTTTGGGTTTTATACATTTTTGGCTTCAGGATGAATCTGTGCTTAAAGAAAAAGTTGTTTCAAAAAGCACATAATGCGCCGTGTGGTTGTTACATGAATTTTTTTCATTTTCCTCTTTTTGGAACAAGTCAGAACACATGTCAACTTGGCAAGAATTGTCTCTAAGGCTATTTTCACAAATCTATGCATATTGGTGTGCATCTTAATAGTTTATTTTCCTTTATTCCACCTTGGAGCATAGTATCAGAAATCTTTGTATGGCATATCACGAAGTTCCATTCTAGAGAATTCCTAAAGTGCAAAATAAAATCAAATTAGAAAATGAGGAAACTTTAAAATTCATTCTCTAATTGTGGCTTAAGATGCTATGTAGATCAGTTATCAATCTAAAAAAAATGCAATGGACCCATTGCTTATATTTAACACAAGATGGTAACCGTTTTATGAATTAAGTTCCTGTTGAACTACTTTCGCTAATGCATAAAGATTCCTCTCTCAATTTATGAATTAGCAAAAGTAATGACTGACAAGATATGTTAAAGTCAAGCAGCAACAATATGTTTGGAATCAGTATGTGTAAAAGCAATGTTGAAAGTTGGATTTAAAAGGAATGGTGGATACCATATTATGAAGACTTTATATGGATGTGAATTCAACGGTTCAAGTTCAATACTCACCTACATTCAACGAAATTGATAGATTAAAAATGGTCAAATTTCAATGAATCGAATCATTTTACTCCATTTTGTCTACAAGTTAGCGTATATAAAGAACTAGAAAGGCACCTGATCAATATCTATGTTCTGGTCTCTCTGTGTTCCTCCAACTTCTTCAGAAAGACTTCTATTTCTTTGAAGTTATAATTTATTTGCTGAAGAGTTTGGAGGAACTTTGGGAGTCCCTGAACAATCTCTTATCATGAATGAGATTTATGGCATTCTCCTCTCTATTAAAAGCCAGATATCAAATGTAATTACCTAGATGTTGATATGCTCATAAAAGATTATACATGTTTCAGTCATGAAATATTTTAGGTGAAAGTGTAGAAGCCAATTGTCATTCTATTGAATTCTTTGCCTTGAATGAGCATATATAGCATCGAAATTAATGTTACCTCAAAATTTATTACGTTTTTTACTATGCATTTCATTTGTTAGCACTAATTTTTTTTGACATGGTTACATTGTGAATAGTTTACGTAATTAAATTTTTATATATTTACGTAGTGATTTATTCAGGTTAAGCCAGGCAAGAGGAGGTTTCAATGGTGGCCTTTTTATTATTTTATTGTGTTTAATTTCTTTTTATCTAATAATAGATTAATATTTTGAAGTTATTGTTCCATCTGAATGTAATGCCTCGATATAAATTTTATATTCTTACATGGGTGATCCCACAATAGTGGTTTACAATTTTTGGCCAAACTAGACACTAAAATTATTATTTTTAACTAAATCTTCACATTCGGGCACCTATAGCAGCTAAACCATGAGGAATTTGAAGATGATGCAAATAGAGTCTCATCACATTTTGTCTGTAGATTCTAAAAATATTTTTTTCAAAATTTTTGGAATAAGATTGCACTTCTTTTTCCATCTCCCACGAAAACTGGTTTTTTTCAAAAAACAATATTTTTAAAAAGTGATGCTCACTGTATACAACATAATTTTTTTTGTATGAAGGATAAAATTATATTTTTTTCAAATTTAGATTTGTAACTATGATATCTAGCACTTTCATTTTGTCTCATAGTTTTTTATTGAATATTTTTTCCTTAATAGAGTTTCGAAGTCAAACCAATTGCAATTCAGACATAGGTGGACTGTATACAACATAACTTTTTCTATATGTATTGAAATTCAATTTTTATTTTTCTAATGGATCAAGGACATCAATACCCAGCACAATAATATTTTTTGAAAATTTATTTTGATAATTTTCTATTTTTCCACATGTGCAAAACAAAGAGCTTGATTTTAGGTGAAAAACCTATGTTTAATAAAACTAAAAAAACACATACATAATAAAACCAAAACATATTAAAATAATATTTATGGGATAGCTAATTTAGAGGACTACCATAATAATTTTAAATGAATTCATTTGATCCCCCAAAAGGTAAATCAAATGTGATTTTTTATCAGCATTTTGATAGGTGTAAAGGAGACTCATTTATAGGTATGGTTTAAAACTAGAGAGGTTCTATCCAAGGGGGTTTGATCTAAGGTGGTTTGATCAAACCCTTTTCAATTGGAATCCTTAAAATGGAACTTTTAAAGGCTAAAATCATTATATTTTCTAAAAATATTTGGTTTCAGCAAAAATCAATTCCTCTCAGAAATTGTAAACCAGCTTTGTGGGATCCACCCACATAGTCTAAATTTGATGTGTTATTAAATACAGATATTGAGTTTTAAGGTAGAGAAATTGATTCCTAGACACTATGGAAGCCTTTTTTGGGCACATGAAACATTTTTCATGGGCTGATGGAGTTGTCTATCACTTTAACCTTACATGTCTTTTAACCTGAGTGTTGTTGTAGGAAACCGTTAAATGATAATTGTTTGAGATTTTTTCAGGCTTGCTTACATTTGGTCTAAAGAAAACAATAAAAACAAAAAAATCAAAACAAAAAATCAAACCTTTGATCTCACTCTCGTATGTTCGACAAGAATAGGAAAATAGAAATGGTTTTATTTTTTTAATGAGGTAGTACGTGACTGCACTGAATCTTGTGTAAGGTAGATGTTTTTTAAATTTTCACAAACATTATGATTTTAAAATCGTACATTCCATAATTTTAAAGATCTTAGATCAGTTAAGTACAATTAAGGGGAAGGTAGTTCTTCTTCACTTTTGGCATTATAAGGTGCAAGGAGATGTTCCTAATAGTTTTTTATAGGATAATTAAAGAGAAATGAAATCAAAATAATTTAACAAAGCTAATATTCACTTTTTCTTCTTCATTCAAAAAGTAAAACATTTCACAAAAAATCATATCATCTAATTGCTTAATTTAAAAATTCTTAAAAATTCTAAATGAAGTCAACATTTAACCATAGCCTTCCAATCCAAACCTCCTAATCTCAACAAAAAATCAATTAAATATAATTCTAAAATATAAATAATCAAATACAAAATAAAATTAACATTCATTCCTAGCCATCAAATCAATCAGGTAAATCATATGCATTCATCTCTAATTACCTTCAATCCATATTCAAATCAACTTTTAGTCCAAACCATCAACTCGATCTAACCAATCTCAACTCTCTATGCACTAACTAGCCACATTTAATTCTCTCCTCCTCAAATTCAAAACTATAATTTCTCTCATGCGATTCTAACCATTCATCATAAAATAATTTGATCCCCCCATCATTAAGCACACTACGCTAGCACATCTATACAAACCATGTTTGATCTAGTTGTAAGTTTTATTTTATTTTTTATACTTAGTTTTCTTAATTACAGGTAGTGGTAGGATTTGAATTATAATTATTTTTTCCTATTTTCTCTTTTACGTTTCTTTCTTTTTTCTCACCCTATATTTAGCCTGCCAAGTTTGACTACATCCCAAGATAACTTGCATGTTTATAAGGTTGTTTTAGGTGGATTTTTGTATATTTTCTCATTGAAATAATAGTGTTTCTAATTTGGTACAAGCTATATATCAAATGGCACATATATTCCAACTTATGAAGTATCCATACTAACTATTGGCATAGCTATACAATAACTACCTAATTGAAAATATGCACTACCTAATGGCACATTAGCTCTATCTAAACGTAGGTTTGCTTTGAGTGGTGCAATTTTTTTTTAGACTAGCTTACATATGTGTAGCAAGGTCATCCTCCTAGTGTAGGTGCAACCATAGTGGTGCAAGAACATCGTCACTAGTCTAAGAAGATCCTCATGTAACATACGAGAATAAATTTTGGTGCATGTACACTCTCATATTTGGTAACATATTTTAGCATTTGTACATTATTTTTTACCATATTTGAAATTCTCATAGAAATTTTACATTGTATTCAATATATCTCAATTTTTATATTCTTTTACTATTAGTTTATTAGTATAGGAACTCTATGTATTAGTATATACACACTCTATGTGATGTATACACTATGTGCAATATTGCATGCACTTTGGGCTGGTTGTTTTCTTATTCTTTTGGATCATCCTTCTAAACCCTATCCCTTATTTTCATACATTTTGATCATTTGTTTCATTTATCAACCATCTATTATAGGTTTGACTATTTCATGATAAACCAAAAATTAATAATCCACCATAATTATAGGTTCATTTGTAAATCCTACATAAGAAATATCTCCTACAATCCTTGTAAAGACCAAGCTACCCATGAATATGATAATGAAAGCATCCACAACATAAAAATGAATCCTAATGACCAAGATGATTTTTTTAAATATGAGTGATGATGAGCCATGTTGGACCAATGTGTCTTAAAAAATAGAGACCATATCCTTAGCAAACTTATGGAAATGGGAGCTAGATTTTTCAAAAATATGACTTCGGAAAAAAAGTTGTAAAAAATGCAAGGCAAGTGGTCTGAAGCTTCAAAAAAAGTGATGAACCTATGTGAATGTTTTGAGAAATGAGAAGAATGGGATACAAAAGAATTTGACCAATTTCCAATCCCAAGTAGCAGAAGAAAAGAGTGTCAAAAAATTGGCAAAGAAATAGCTCGAAGAGAAGATGTAAGAGCTATAAAATGTGTAGCAGGATTTATTTGATGTTTCAAGTCTTCAACAGAAAGGCCAGAAAGACCTTCAACATCAAGAAAGTTGATTTTAGGAAGAACTCTAAAAATCCCAGATGACAATTGATACAGAAAAATAGGAGAAACAATTTTTTTAGTCTAATCTACAAGCCCATAATGAGGACCTACAATGGCTATGCCTTGAACTTTTAGGCTCTTTGGAGATAATTGATTAGTAGAAAGAGAATATTAAGGAAAATGATTCTTAGGCTAGAAACAAGAGAAGACTATGACACAAAAGGATGAGTTTATCCTTGTGTTACAAAATTCATGTGTCTCCTATTGGGAAAATATCAAGGTCGCAATGACATCCCTAAGGCTTGCTCTGACCTATTCATAGAAGATGAGTAGGAGCTTAGTACAAAGGTTGGTCTGATAGTCAATAAAATATTACATTTATTTTCTCCCCAGTCTATGGAATCAAAGGACTTGATTATTAAGCTCTATATTTAGCTACCGAAGAGACTCTAGAAAGCACTGGGATGCCTCATAGTAGAGCAGCCACAAAGAAAGAAAATGAATTCATAGTTTTTATCCATAATTCTGAAAGGGGTGGAAACTACCAGATTGCATTGACAACCACGGTCAAAAGAATGCGAGATGATTTTTATGGATTGATTCAGATGGGACAAGTTCTTCCTCCCTTACTTGATGGAATGGTGTTAATTCAAGCACAAATCAAACAGTCATTAGAAGGTAAGAAATCAAATCAATCTTCTTTCCAAGGGCTAGGCCCATCACCAAGTGTAGAAGAAATTGAAGAAATACTCCTTCCACTAGCTAGATATTACTTTCATATTGAAGTTTTGTAATAAACAAGATTGGCTAAGGTCATTTTTAAAGACACTTGATTTGGACCAGGCTTCTGAAATATTGTGTGTGTTAGTTCTATCTTTTGATTCAAATTGGGAATATCTACATTTTGTATTCCTCAAGCTCAGAGGATTGCATGTCTTTTTCAATATTTTTTAATTTATTCTTCTTCTAGGTTCATGCCTCCATAGGTGCAGGCCCCCTATGAGATTCAAGAAATTTTAGAGCTTTCATTTGTTATAAAACATTTTAATATGTTATCTTTAAGTCTTTTCGGCCTTGAATATTTTCTTATTGTTAATGTTTTTTGTTATTTGTTCTCGGCCCTACAACGTGTCACATTGGTGCACTTTTGTAAGGGTTGCGAGGTTCTTTTTGGTAAAAATCATGCAATTGTTCCATGTATTGGCTACATGAATTTTTGATATCACATTACTATTGGATGCAGAGTGAGACACATGGTTGTTCCACAAGGTTTTTCATCAATAATATCAATGGATTTTTAAGAAATGACCGCCATTGTGCCATATGGCCTAAAAATTCATCAAGAGAGACCCTACATTGTGAATGATGGATGTTGTGTTTGTGTTGCGTATATGTGGTTTTCATTCATGTCGACACTATTAGCATTGATGATTCTAAAGGCTATATATGGAGGATATTGAGAAGATGGGAATAAATATGTTGTAGACAGTCTGTGAAGTTTTGTTGATTAGAATGGTGGAAATTTATATAAATTGGTAATCAAAAGTCACTCATCAAAGGTTTTGTTGTTGAGCCTATCTAGTATGCTATCTGGAATTTTCAATGGTACGCATCATGATTGGAGCGAGTTATGAGTTTCTAAGTTCCTATAGTTATTTTTTTACTATAGCAGGAGATTCTTGAAGAAGAGAATGCATTTCTAGTAAGTTAAGTTGTTATGTATGCTACTATGATTTTTAGTGATGTTTCTAGATTGTTCTCTATCATTGTTGTACATCTCCATTGATCAGTGTGATCGTGATCAAGAATTTTCCTTTGTGTGTTTGAGATTTTCATTTTCTTGGCCGACATGATGGTGGTAGCATGTTGCAGATCCTTATGAATTATTTTCTTATTGTTTGGCATGTTCAAGGATGTTGATTTAGGTCTTAATTATGTTGTGACTGACTTAGGTTGGTGTGCATTGAGATTTTTTCATGAATTGGGGTGACAGTTTGTAATTTATTCTTTTTCTTATGGCCGACAGAGTTGTTGAAGTAAATTCATGTAGCGGATATATAAAAGGGATTTTTTCTTCATTTTGAAGAGTGTTTAGTGTATTCTCGATGAATGTATGTGAAGTGTATGTGTCAATAAAGATAATATCATTCAATTTTAGAGTAGAGTGTGAAGAAGATTAAGCAAACTGTGAAGAAGTGTTTTTGTGCCTAACCAGAACTATCATTAGGCTTTTTAAAAGCTAATTTCTCAGTTCAACCTCATCAGATGGATTTAATCTGATTTTTTTATGTAAGGCAGTGAGCTTTCCCTTCTGAGCAGTGAGCTCTAGGTAGTGTGCCTGAATGCATGTGCATTCCTTATTCATTTTTCATTATACTTATAATAGGGCATAATCTTGTGGACTAACATCCACCTTGGTTTTTCCCATAATAGGGTTTCCACATATAAAATATTGGTGTTCATGTGTTTCATATGTGTTTTTGATTCATTCTTTCACAATTAATTATCATATATGAGATTAAAGGTTGATTAAGGTTTAATAAGTATTAAATTATGCAACTGGTTCCCTACCCTCTCTCAGTTGTTTATCCTTTTTTTTCCAACAATTGGTATCAGAGGAGATTCCTCTGAAGAAGTTTAATAGCTTGAGGTGATTTGAGATGACATATTATAAGAAGGATAGTCCCAAATTCTATGGTAAAAATTACTCTCTGTGGAAAGTTAGAATGGAGTGTCATTTGAAGTGCATTGGTAAACCCTTCTGGAACATTACAAAGAATAGATATAGTATTCCTCGGAATGGTCCCTCTACTCCTGATCAGATAAAATAAGTTGTAACTAATATTAGGGCTATATAAGCATTGCTAAGTGCTTTGACATATTTAGAGATAACAAATTTGATAAGTTTGAATAGAACACATGAGATCTGGAAGAAATTAGAGACATTGTATGAAGGAGATGCACAAGTGAATATTGAAAACTAACAAGTTTGAAAGCAAAGTGGGAGGACTTGAAGATGAATGAATATGAAAAAAATGTCTCTTTCATGTAGAAGGTAAATGAACTAGTGATGGGTATTAGATGTGTCGGTGGAGTCATGGAAGAAGATGAGATTGTGGCTAAAGTGTTCAGATCAGTGCCTAATTCCTGCAAAATTAAATCTCATGCTATTAAAGAGCTCATGATGGTGACAAATATGACAAGATACATGTTGATTGGTAAACTATCTGCCTTTCAGTTGAGTGAATTTTGTGATTCTACTCCTAAAACAAAATATGCATTTAAAGCTACAGTATTCGGAAAAATCCAACAAAGATATGACCAGGGAGAAAGCTCCAGAAATACATTCAAGTATGAAGATGAGATGAGACACATTGAAGATGAAGAAAGAGAGCTAGAAGAGTTGGAAGCATTGATTGTGAAAAGAGAATCTAGAGGACATGGTAATTACAAAGGAAAGTTGCCTATTAAATGTTTCTCTTGTAGTAAGATAGCTCATTTTTCATCAAGGTGTCCTGAAAGAGTTTATAAGTATAAACCTAACAAGTCTAGATTTCAAAAAAAATTCTATTATGCTGAAGAAGGTGTTATTGATGATAAATCTGATAAAGAAACTGAAAATGAAGATGGATGGGTATTCATTTCTATCAAAGAAAATGGTATAGTGTCCACTAAATCTGCCAACAATCAGAATACCGAGAAAGCTCATGCAGCCAAAATTGATGAAAAAGATGAGTGGGTGACTGACAACAGATACTCACATCATATGACTAGTTACAAAATAAAGTTTATAAGCTAGGAAAAGTATGATGGTGGTGTTGTAATATTTGGAGATAACAATGTTGTTATGATTTGTGGCAAAGGCACTCTTTCTCTTGGTGGTAAATGTAATATTGATGATGTCCTTTATATTAAAGGATTGAAGCATGAGTTTTTGAGTGTTGGAAAAATGGTAGAAAAGGGATACAATATTCAATTGAAAGATGGTAAGTGCAAGATATTGGGAAGCTCTGGAAATGTAATTGCTTTAGGTACAAAGACAAGAGGTAATATTTTTCACCTAAGTGTTGCTAGTGAAATTTTCTTAATTGCTCAAGTTGATGTAAGCTGGATATGGAGAAGGAGGCTATGTCATGTGAATTTTGATAATTAACACTGTCAAAGTAAGCTCCACTCAAGTAATCAGAGATCTACCTAAGTTAGTGAAGCCTATTTACACTATATACAAGGATTTATTTTTGGAGAAAACAACGTCATTCAAATGGACTACTGGAATTGGTTCATACTGATCCATGTGGTCCATCCTGAATCAGAAGTCTACAAAGAGAAAGGTACTTTATGTTGATCATTGATGATTACTCTAGGATAATATGGGTTGCTTTATTGAGAGAAAAACATGAAGTTGTAGAACAGTTCAAATGTTTCAAAACTATGGCAGAAAATGAGATAGATTTGAAGGTCAAATTATTAAGATCAAATAGAGGTGGTAAATTCACTTCCCAAGAGTTCAAAACCTTATGTGAAGAGCATGGAATCAAAAGACAGTTATCTGCTCCTCAAACCCCTCAATAGAACCAAGTTGTTCAACAGAAAAACAAAACAATTCGAGATGCTGCTAGAACTATGATGTTGGAAGGTAATGTACCTCGTATCTACTGGAGAGAAGTTGTGAGCATTGTTGTTTACACTATCAACTACGTAAATGTTAATGGTAATTATGGTAAGAATCCTTTTGAGTTGTATTTTGGTTATAAGTCTCTGTTAAATATTTCAAAATCTTTGGAAGTAAATGTTACATCAAAAGAGATGAAGATATTGGCAAGTTTGATGCTAGAAGTGATGAAGGAATATTTTTGGGTTACTCTACTAAGAGAAAAGCATACCAGTGTTACAATTGAAGACTAAAGAAAATGGTTGAAAATGAAAATATCAGAGTTGATGAAGACATTGTTAGATCATCCAGTTATTGTGGATATGACTCAGATAATCAAAAAGATAGTATTGATAATGGAAAGGATGCACAGACGCATAATCAAGTTCAAATTGTTCTGGTGAATCAAGAAAACCATGAAGGAGAAGCTAGTGGAAGTGCAGAAGAGAGAACAAAAGAACCAAAAGTTAAAGAGAATCCCATAGTCCCAGGGTATTTAAATTTGAATCACTCTGAGAATTAGATTATAGGACACAAGAACAAAAGGTGTGCAGACTAGAAGAAGAATTGTAAAAGAATATTGCCTGATTTCCAAAATTGAGTCTAGTAATGTCAATGAAGCATGAAAAGATGAATATTGGATGAAAGCAATGAAGGAAGAACTGATGCAGATAGAGAAAAATGATACATGGATTCTTGTTGCCAAACCTCGGGATAAAAATGTGATTAGAACCAAATGGGTCTTTTGGAATAAGTTGAATGAACAAGGTGAAGTGGTCAGAAATAAAGAAAGACCGGTATGTAAAGGATACTCATAGATTGTAGGTATTGATTTTGAAGAAACCTTTTCCCATATTTCTAGAATTGAATTTGTGAAGTTATTTATTGCTTATTCTAGTTTCAAGAATTATAAAGTCTATCAAATGGATGTAAAGTCACCATTCCTAAATGGTCAATTAGAAGAAGAAGTTTATGTTGAGCAACCATATGGATTTCAACTTACTGATGAAAAATACATGGTTTTTTTATTGAAGAAAGCACTATATGGACTCAAACAAGCCCCTAGAGCCTAGTATGCATGACTAGATACATACTTGTTGAAGCTTTGATTCAATAAAGGTACTTCTGAAAACAATGTGTATTTAAATATGGATCAGGATAAATACCATCCATAACTCTTATTTATCAAATCTAGATTTATCTATGCATATTGGTGTGCATCTTGATTTTTTTCATTCCTTTAATCTATTGGGAGTCAAGGGTACAAATAAAACAAATTCACTATTTTGACAAGATGGAAAAACCAAAATAAACACACAGAAAATGCATAGGGATAGAAAGAATACAAATGTAGATAATAGATTTAAATATATTCCATTTTTTTGAACCACCAAAAAAATATGCTAAGGTAAAGTGGATTCCCTTACTAGTCTCTTAGGGTTTTTCACCCTAAAGGCACTTGGTTAGGAATGACATTCTTTCCTCTATGTTGATATGTTTATGGGTAGGTTAATTCAAAGGAAGGAAGCTTGATGAGGGTTGTGCTAAGCGTGTTCTATGTGTGGCTAGAACTGAAATTAAAATGGTGCTAATCTCAATGTATGCAAATGTAAATAAAAAAACACTAAACTATATGCCCTAAATGATAGTAATTTGGAAAATAACAGATTATACAAGATGTGTACATAGAAAATTGATCTTGTAGTTGAATGCTCTCAGGATCTCCTAGACAATGTTTGAACTGAGAAAAAGGACACTTACACCAATTGGGGTGACCTAGTCCTCCAACTTGGAAATTCTGCCAAAATATGTTTCAGTGCCCAAAAATAAAGAAACCCTTTTCTAGGTCGAGCACAGGGACAAGGTCACCAATTGAGGTGACCTAGTCCTCTTGTATATTTTCAATGATTCAGGCTTTGATTTTTCGGGTCCTGATTGATGTTTCCCTTTTCTACAACAATTTGTAACAAGAACTCCCGAAAATTACATGTAAATTATCTTCTTGTCCTTCTAGGGTTTGAGGCTTGGATGTGACTTGAGGATAATGTTGGTACTTCTTTCAACACTTTTTACTTCACCTAATCTGCATCAAAGCTTGCAATCACATGCAAAGACCAAGAAACTATTGGGGTTTGCCTAAGTCAAACCCCTTTGTAGGTGATTAAACCCAAATGAGATGCAATCAAAGGAATGTTAGATTGAAGGATAAACATAATAGAAATTCTTACCCAAAATTTTTTGTTTATGGTCTACACCATGCATGAGTAGCTCCAATGTAGATAATCTGAAAACCCTAATTATTCTATGCTTGCTTGTAAAATCTTGGTTGCTTGAGCGCTTCTGAAGAGATGAAAGTGAGAGCAAGAGAGTAAAAAAGAGCTTGGAGAAAGGTAAAATGGAGATGAAAACCCTTATTTGTACATGTGAAACCCTAATTTTCCGGAAATGAAACCTAATAGGCCAACCCTAGGGTTTAGGAGGAAAGATTCCCATTTAATTTTATTTAAATTTGAATTTTTGCCTAAAGGGACTGTGTCGCCCAAACTGGCGACCTAGTCCACTTGGGAAAATTTAAGTAGTGGTCAAGAATTAATTTGTGTTTATTGAAGTTAATCAATTTTTCCTCTCGAAACACACTTAGGTCAGGACTAAGGATGCATTAAAGGGGAAAATTAACATAGAAAAAAGGTTAATTTAGAGGTGATAAAGCCTAGATAAGTGTGAAAATGCAACACAACACTTTACAACACTTTGTCTTAAGGCTTAGGAAGGTGTAAGAATGTATTATTTAGGTTAATTATGTTGAAAGGGTCTTAGAAAAATGAGGAAATGCATTACAACACTTCACAACACCTTAGTAAAACATCGTTAGCTTATTGATGAATCACAATCTTACAAGGCTAGATCAAGGTATACAAGGTCAAAATTAAGTGGAGAAGGCTAAAATGAGTGAAAAAGTGCCAAGGTATACACTTTTTAGCGACACATTTAGCCCCCACTTCAGTGAGAGTATGAACGTCCTTCAAACTCACACTAAAGTAGTTGAATCATGCGTGTCGAGCGGGATCTAATGTACTCATAATAGTAAGGTGAGATGACTAATGATCAAGAGGGATCATCAAGCCCCTAGGATCAAGATCACATGGCCAACTAAGAATAAGTATAATAGATCACACAAAGACTGATGTAAAAAAATTAGACTCGGTTTCGATCGTTTTTCCATCTAGTTGTGGATCAGATCTAGGTTGTTTTTCTGAAAGGAAAGGATGTACTCACTCTGGGCCGATGAGATTTTCGATTGTTCGTCGGGTGAAAATTTTGGAAGGTGGTGAGATACATACACCTATTTAGTACGTACTAAAACACAAAAAAGTGGCTATGGAGAAAGTTGTGCTAGTAGTTGGCTTGCTGCTCAACTATACCAAACTTATACCTCCTTATATCTTTGATATGGCACCACAAACGATAGGGGTGTGGTTCATGAGACAAGAAAAACCTTGGATTCTTAGAAACCATGAACAAGTGCAAGATGGCACTATATTCATGTAAGTTATGTTATGCAAGGTGGCCATGTATCCACAAATGCAAAAGTGCAATATGTGAAATACAAAAGTAAAAAGTGAAAACATAAAAAATGAAAGTGTTAGAAGGAGTCTTGTTTATTTCATATGAGGTCTTTGACTTAGGAAACATTGCATGTAATGTTTCCACAAGAGGAAAAATCAAAGGATAGAAGATTGACAACTTCGGGAATGCAATGCATTGCATCGAGCCACTAAGAGGAATATAATATGCTAAGATAAGTCACACCTATGAAGGAAATCACACCTAATGTCATCCACAAAGTGATAAAAGCATCATGTGAAGTGACAAGGCTGCACTAGGTAGCACATACAAAGAAAAAGTAAATGCAAATGTAGAAATAAAATAGTGCCAATGTATGCCCCCACTTTAAAGGGATTGTTGCTACACAATGTTATGTGAGAAATTACTTTAAAGTAGACAAAGCGAAAATGTAAGAGGGAAATGAGAGGTTACTTGAAAAGCCTAATGTAAAGCGATAGGTATCCAAGAAAGGCTACATCATGTGAAAAATAAGAAAGCAAGAGAAAAAGTGGGTATATGCCCCCAAAAGGAAAAACACACCAAACACATAAGGGATCTATGGATTTGGGGTCAGTAGGTTTGTTGCTGAAATTTTTGTTTTAGAGAGCATGAAACTATCATCATTCCCCAAAATACATAGATTTGGAAGAAGGACACATAGAGCGAAAGAAAAATGAAAAAGAAGAGCCCTTTTTGGTCAACATGGAAGATACATAGGATGTCTTGACACTTTACATCATCCCTAAAAATGACCATAGCAATAAAAAGAAAAAGAGCCTTGGTTTTTGAGTCAACTTGAAGGTGACGTAGTGGTATTAATGCCTTGCATCATCCTTAAATGAAAGGAAAAAAGGGACACAAAAAGAAAAAAAGGTTCATTTGGGTCAACATGAAGGAGAAATTGTTGTCTCAATGCCTTGCATCATCTCCAAATGAAAAGGCAAAAAGGAAAAAAAAAGAGAAAAAAGGGAAAAAAGAAAGGAGTCGATTGATCTAATATCGACATCCAGACCATTGATTCAAACAGACCTCGCTGGCGTTGCTACATACACAAAAACAACACAAGACTACTAAGGCGAAATTATAAGCCCAACCATGAAGTCATCCACCCCATCTTGGTTGGAAAAGGGAGGTGGATAACAAAACCATGGGACAGCATACCATTAATACAGGGCAAGGCTAAAATCCTCTGCCTCTACTCAGGTGCAAGTTTGAGGTGCCATGTAGAGGCATGAGAGGGGGCCAATAGTGAAGACATGTTATACCCACTATATAATAGATGGGTGCGCCATGATAGTGCTATGGGTGATAGGATAAAGATAAACCGGCGGCGGATAATTAATAAGATTCCCCGCAGATGGCGAGACTATCACTTGCAGGCCAAGAATATCAATACCATAAGCACAATGGGACCGAATCTAGGATGATGAATCAAACTATTAAGGGATGAGGTAAGGTTATGAGGCCTGGTTTTGCAGAGGATGTATGGTTCTCACTCATATCGTGGTGATGGAGAGGAAGCTTAAGGTTTAATTTATCCGCCCCACGCTGATAAAACTCATCAACTCTTCAAAGGACGGTATGGGAATAGAGTGCAATAAAACGACCGTAGGCTTATCATGGCTGATAGAGGAGACAGGTGAATTTCGGTAGCGATGGGTAAAACTGCTCGAAGGTATCAAATTTTACCGGTCATCATTACAAAGCTTGCTGAACTTTCAGGGTGCACCTAGACTATGATAACCGGATGTTCGTATATGTTCATCAGTTGCAATTGATAATAGTAGTCAGTGAATTTGCTGTTCATTTTGTAAGGTCACCACCTTGTTTGCTTAAAATGGTGAATCCTTTGCCATAAGTTTGTTGCAGGTTAATGGGAGGGTGGGTGACCTGGTTATTGTAAAATGGTTGAGGTGGGGCTAGTTGAGAGGGACTAGGCTCACCTTGAGTAGGTAGTCGAGCTCCAATGTGAACTTCCAAATGAAGATAAGCAAATGAGTCAAGAGGTGATATGTTAGGCATCACGGGCCGATTCATAGAGGGGTAAAAAGAATAATTTGCTTCAAGTTTGTCAAGGCACTCATTAAGGAATTGGGACATGCTAGCATCATCATCCCCAATGACTTCTACTACTGTAGGAGGATTTTCATGAGGATTTGGTGGAGTATTAGTGGGTTCAAGGTCGTTAGGATCAGTGGTAAAGGTGAAACTTCACGTGTCCATTAGGGATTTGAGGGAGGTCCATAACTTCTTGAAGTACATGGCCATGATGAGGTTGAATTAGTAACATTAAATGGATCAAAAAATTAGGCCTAGAAAGGACCATAGAGGAGCAATTAAAGAAACCAAAAATATAGACAAGGTGTTGAAAATGATAGAAAGTGGGATGCAAATTGTGCAAAAGGACTAGGTCGCCTAGTGTGGCGACTTAGTCCCAAGAGTGTTGTTTTTAAAATATTTCTATATTTTTGGCTAATTTTTATGGTTTTTCTGATGTTAAAGTGCAAACAGAAACTGAAAATGCAAAAAAAAAAATTGTGTTTTCTTATTAAAATTGCAATGCACTGTGCAGATTTATCATGAATTTTCACTAAATGCACTTTTTTTACTAACCGTAGGATGAAAAAAATGCAAGATTTAAATGCAATGAAATCTATCTCTAAGATGAAATGAATAAATCAGAAATCTATCTAATGGTCTATGGTCGGGTTCACCAAAAACATATGCTAACAAGGGAAAGTGGATTCCCTTACTAGGTTGTTAGGGTTTTTCACCTTAAAGGCACTTGGTTAGGAATGACACTCTTTCCTCTATGTTGATATGTTTATGGGTAGGTTCATTCAAAGGAAGGATGCTTGATGATGGTTTTGCTAAGTGTGTGTGATGTGTGGCTAGAACTGGAAGGAAAATGGTGCTAATCTAAATGTATGCAAATTTAAGGGTATGTGCAGGATCATCGTGTAAAAAACAGGCCCTTAAGTGGCAAAAAATTCAGAAAAATTAGAGTTAGGGAAGTTGACATAAAATTTTCAATAAGTTATCTATATTTTTTCAAAAACATGTAAGAATAATTTTTTTAGAAAATTGAATGTAGTTTCTAAATTACTAGGTTTGTTTACAGAAAAACAAAATCTATTTGTTAAAAATTTGAAATTTCAAAACAGCTAACAGGGAAAAAAATAAGAAGTAGGTGTTTGTCTGACCACCCTAACGATATTAAATGATAATACTTTTTTATAATATTTTAGATATAAGTAGAGGACTCATGTCTCGATGTGATGCATATTTTTTTGTAATTTTTTTCTAAGTAAATAATTAATTATAGAAAATTTATTACAAGTTTTAAAAGATATAAAGACTCGTATGTCTGACCACCTTAACTTGGTCAAAACTTCATGAAATTCAATTTTTTATTTTTTAATATTATAGTATGCGAAGCATAGAATGTGACGCATGTTTTGGATTCAAAAAATATGATACTGTTTGAAAGCTATAGATGTTTTTCAATCAGCCTAAAAATCAAGACTTTAGTTGTAATTCAATAGAAAATGAATAATAATTATTTATTAAATTCAAAGTAAAGAATAATTTATATTGGTGGAAAGCTGAGAATGTCCTTTGAAAACCCTTTTCGTTTCATTAATTTTGGGTAAAAAAA